>NC_069437.1:37837988-37846905 GCF_026875155.1 Cherax quadricarinatus | reverse complement strand
CGGGGTGACCCACCAAGGCGGGGGTGACCCCCCAAGGCAGGGTGACCCACCAAGGCAGGGTGACCCACCAAGGCAGGGTGACCAACCAAGGCAGAGTGACCCACCAAGGCAGGGTGACCCACCAAGGCAGGGTGACCCTGCCAGAGGTGCACTGTAGTTACAAAACTGCAACATTAACACTCCTCCTTACTGTATTATAATCATGGGGAAGCGCTAAACCCGTAGGATTATTCAGCACATGTGGGGGGGGGTGGAAGGTATTCAGGCTTAATTCAGGGAACTGGAGCACAGATCCAATTCCCTAGATCAAGAGCCCCTCACCAGCATCAACGGGGGGAGGGGGAGCACCAGATATATAGAAGAATGAAACACTTGTGCAAGATTTGGAACTCTGGCCAGCCAGTGGCTTCTTCAGTCCAATATAGAAAAGAATAGTGAAAGATGAGGAGGGAAATGAGGTAATCAGTCCCTCAGCTTTTTTTTTCAAATTGATGTACTGAAGACATCAACTCCAGGTTGAGGGACTGATTACCTCAGACTCCTCCTCATCTTCCACTTTTCGTTTCTATATTAGACTGTAGAAGCCACAGACTGGCGGAACCTTTCCTCACTATATTCCCAAGTGCTGCACAAGTCTCTAATTCTTCACGTTATCTGTTTTCTATATTATTTATATCACACATGTTTATATCACACATGTTTATATCACACATGTTTATATCACACATGTTTAATATCACACATGTTTATATCACACATGTTTATATCACACATGTTTATATCACACATGTTTATATCACACATGTTTATATCACACATGTTTATATCACACATGTTTATATCACACATGTTTATATCACACATATTTATATTACACATATTTATATCACACATGTTGTTACAAAAAACGCGATACTAAAAGCTTAGAAATCTCCAGGTAATACTAGAAAGGACTGCCCTTCTAGCATCCAGCCTGTTACTGGGTTTTCGTAACAAGTAGTCAGTATCCTTGTCCAATTATCCATTAGAATTCATTAAGATTCAATAGTACTTCAGGATTACAACTGGTAGGCTACTAACTAGAGAAATTAAAATTTAATAAATTTATTAATCATTAAGTTGTCTAGAGGTATATCATCAAATTAAATTAAATTAATCACAGTAATAAAAATAAAATCAATCTCTCGAGTTCAATATTATTGTGGTGAAAGCACATATCACATTTATAATTCTTAAGTACCGTCAGGTACATTAACATTTAATAAGATATTACAAATATGTACAAGTAAGTGTGTATGTGTGTAAGTGCTCTAAATAGTTCGCTATGTCTCACGACTCGACTAGACTTAAACAAGTGACTGACAAAGTCCTCTAATAAACTAACTTCTTGACCGACTGGCAACCAGAACAGTCTGCTTGAACAATGAAAAGAATGCTAAGCCCAATAGCCATATAACAAGCGACTGCGACACAATCAGGATCAAGGAGATAATATAACGACACTAAGTAGGGACCATCAGCAGATCCTCCACAAAAGTTACAAAACTCCCATACTACTGAATCTAAGTTCAGCATAGGAAAAACCCTGACTGTGACAATACACAGAACCCAGTACAAAATTAGGTCAGAAGCTATAGCTAAGGACCTGAGATGTTCAGAGTGTCTATGCGACACACAACCTCAGTACAACGTCGAAAATCACTAAGTCTATACAATGTTCTGTGAACAGAGTTCTACAGAACTAACAAGAATAATGAGACAGACAATCTGTCCAACCACCAAGAGAGTCTAGAGCAGACTGACTACTTCAGGCGAGGTGAGGACACCCCCCCCTCGATCACGTGATAGCCCCTTGGACAGCACAGCTCAGAAGCCGGCAGTGTAACGAGCGACAAGCGATAATTACAGTAGTTTGACAATCAAGACTTGAACTGAGCACATATTATGTACATCCTAACAACATAAGTCAAATAACAATATAACAGTCAAATAATAATATAAAGTCATACATTTACGATTTAACTATTATCGCAAATATAAGCAATATAAAATTAAATGAAAAGATAATATACATTATATATATACTTAATAATCATTGTAACCCATTCAGGGGTTGCAACACATGTTTATATTACACATGTTCACATCACATATTTATATTACACATATTTATATCACACATATTTATATTACACATTTATATCACACATGTTTATATCACACATATTCATAATACACATTTATATCACACATATTTATATCATATATTTATATCACATATTTATATTGCACATATTTATATTGCACATATTTATATCACATATTTATATCACACATATTTATATCACACATATTTATACTACATATTTGTATCACATATATTTATATCACACATATTTATATTACATATTTATATCACACATATTTATATCACATATTTATGTCACACATATTTATATCACACATATTTGTAAAACAGCCTGTATTTGCCCTGCACAGACAGCCCTGCTGTTTTCCGGGCTTAGTTCATATTTCGAAACCATTTAAAGTTTTTCCCCTGTACCCCCCAAGGCCTCTCGGTAGGAAACCGCCAGCCTGTCTGCCCTTCCCCTCCCTCACCACACAGCGGCCTAGCAGGAAGCAAAAAGTACTATTTGCCTTTTCCCCGGGGGAGGGCCCTTTTCCCCGGGGCCCAGGGGCACAACACAACCTGTGTACCCCCCCACGCCATTTAAACCCAATTAAGTAAAAGCCTCCCAAACGTATCATTTCCCTCCCCGCAACCAGAATACCAAACAATCTCTTTTATAAATGGTGGCACGGGGGATCGAGTGTTAAATTTAATTTTTTTCCAGTATTTCGTAAGACAAGAAAGTTTATATTTTCGTTTTTTTAATTTTTCCCCCTCATTTGTTCTTCACTGGTTAGTGAAAGGCATGCCCCCGCGGGGGTTTTAAAGTTTCCGTGTTCCATTGGGTCTGACCAAAACCTAAAGTAGCACCACGGGTGCTAAGTCACCCCTGTGACCCAGTGGTTTTATGCCCAGCTGTTTGCCCAAAACCCGCCCCAAGTGCCCCGACCCTCTTGTACAGAAACTTTTTGCTCGTCCTCTAAACTTCTGCAAAAATCGTACCTCTACGTTTCCCCATCGAGATTTTTTTCACTTCACCTCCAGACCTTCAGAATGCATTTTATATGTAGAGAAAAAAAATTCGGGGAAACACTTAAACAACCTCTGCTAAAAACCCCAACTGCTAAAAAAGGATACTCGCCAACCCCGAAAGTTAGCCACTGTGGGCAGGAATGTGTCAGCCCTTTGTCACAATTTTTCAGTGAGCAGCCTGCAAAAAGATGTCACTTTAAATGCTAGCTCCCTCACTGCAGTCTGGTGTATAAATTTTAAACAAACCTCCCAATTTTCGCCCAGTCGCTTTTCCCCACGACTCACTCCACAACCCCCTCCACGCCGCCGGCAGTGACACCCAGTGACAAACCAGTGGGAAAAAGTGCCCTTTCCTAAAGCCCCGCTTGTCAAAAAGTCCTCCCCCAGTTGCCATTTTTGGGGTTCGACCCTCACTCGGGGGCACCAGCATTTTCGTCCCCCGGGTTGATAAAACCGGCAGCGACTCCAAAGATGTCTGCCCTTCACCCGTTCCAGAGGAGACCGTACCCTGTTACGCCACAGCTCGGCCGCACCCGATGTCTCCTGGTTGCAAAATCTGCCCAAAAACGCAAAAAGGGCGTGCAGGGGATCCCCAAACCCAAACGCTCACTGCCTATGCCCAAACGATGTTTAGCCCCCCACAGTTTTTTTTCTTCCCTCCCTTAGGAATTTTTTTTTTTCCCATGTCCATATGTATATATAGGGTTTTTTTTTTTGTGTTCTGTCCCCCTTTTTCCTTTCGAGAGAGAACCGATTTTTCCTTTTTACCACCATATTGTGGTTTGGACGACCCCGGGGTTGGGTTGGCCAGCGTATGAAAGGCAGCCTTACTGCCCTGCACAGACAGCCCATGCTGTCTGCCAGCTTATTTTCATATTTCCCCGCCACTCAAGTTTTTCCCCCCCTTTTGTAGCCAGGCCCTGGGTAGGAAACACCACCCCTGTCTGCCCTTGCCTCGCCCCCTCATTTTCACACAGGGGCCCTGGGCGGGGGAAGACACAAGTACTAGTACTCTCTTTTCGTGGGTGGCCCTTCCCGGGCCTTTGGGCACAGCACAAGCCTGTGTACCCCCCACAAACATTTAACAAAAAAAGTAAGAAGCCTCCGAAGACGTTTTCATTTACTCCCCCGCTACCAGAATACCAAATTTTTCCTTTTTTAATATTTAATTTACTTTTATATACACATTTTCCATATAAACACATATTTGTATCACGACTATTTAAATCACATATATTTACGTCACAACAAATTTATATCAAACATATTTGTTTTCACAAATATTTATATCACACAAAATTTACATCACACATATTTAAAATAACATATTTATATTAAAAAATTTATATCACCCATATTTATATCACCCCTTTTTTAATATCACACACTATATCACACAATTTGTCACACATATTCAAATCACCCTTTATTTGCATCACGAATATTTAAAAACACAAAATTTACAAACACATATTTATATCACACAATTTAAATTATCACACACCCTATATCAAAACATTTTTGTCACACAAATTTCCCAAATCACACATATTTGAAACACGAATATTTTATCACACATTTTTAAACACACATATTTCATCATGCCTATTTATATCACATGTTTTTTATATCACACATATTTATCCCACAAAATTTTTCTTGCTCATCAACTTTCGGTTTTACTCACAATTCATCACTGAGATTGCCCTTTTTCCCAATCACAATAACTCCCGGGAAACTTCTTTTTTTTTATCTCATAAATAACTGCCGGTACTTCATTTTTAATCTCATCAATAATTTCCCGGGTTTTATTTTAAATTTTAACTCATCAAAAAACTCCCGGGTATTTTCATTTTTATCTCATCAAAAAACTGAGGGTACATCACATTATCTCATCAATAACTCCGGTACTTTCATTTTATCTCATCAAAAACTTGACGGTACATCATTTTTATCTCTCAAAAAAACTCCCGGGTACTTTAAACATTTAATCTCATCAAAAAATCCCGGGTACTTCACTTTATCTCATCAAAAAAACCCCGGTACTTCACTTTAATCTCATCAATAACTGCCGGTATTTTCACTTTATCTCTTTCAAAAAACCAAACGGTACAATCTTTTTAAATCTCATCAATAACTGCCGTAAAATCACTTTATCTCATCAATGACACTTTTTTTGGGTCAACCTCCACGATTATTGCCCTTGCCTGTAATACTGCCCTTCTAATTTTTTTTGAATGGCCTAGAGGCTGAAGCAGAGAAAAGAAACATGCAAAATAAAAGGCGCCTCACACTTGGTGATATTAGTGAGGCAGTAAAAGGATTTTATGGGGTAGGGTTGGGCATGTTATCTTCAGTAAGGGGCAGAACAGAGTTATGGGGTATTTTTGGGCATGTTATCTTCATAATGGGCAGTACAGATTTTTAGGGGGTATTTGGGGCTTTTTATCTTCGTAATGGGCAGTACAGATTTAGGGGTATTTTGGGAAATTTTATCTTCAGAAATTTGGGGTATTTAGGCAGGGGAACACTAGTTTTAAAAATAATGAAATCGGGTTTAGAAATGTAATTAAATTTTTTTTTTTTAAAAAAAATGCAATTTACAAAATGTAAAGTTTACACAATTAAATTTAAACAAAGGGTCAAGTTACACAATTTTTAAGGGTTAAACACAATTTTTAAGTTACAAAATGCCCAAGTTCCCCAAAATTTCCCAAGTACACAATGTCAATTACACAATTTTAAAGGGGTTACAAAAATGTCAATTTTACACAATGTCAAGTTAAAACAATGCCAATTTTACACAATGCCAATTACAAAGGGTCAAGTTACACAATGTCAAGTTACACAATTTTTAATTACAAAATGTCAAGTTACAAAATGTTAAGTTACACAATGCCCTTTTTACACAAGTAAAGGGTTAACAATTTAATTTACACAATGTCAAGTTAAAACAAGGGTCAATTTACACAATTTTAAGTTACACAATGTCAATTTTACACAATTTTTTAATTTTAACAATGTCAAGTTACACAATTTTAAAGTTACACAATTTAAGTTACCAAATGCCCAATTCCAAAATTTTTCAATTTACACAATTTAAGTTACACAATGTCAAGTTACACAATGCCCCAATTTACACAAGTTAAGTTACACAACAGGTATGTTTTTTTTTATTAATTCAGTATTCCCTTTTCCGGAGAAATATACCCGCTGAGGGGTCAAGATAAAAAAAGATTACGGGACTGCTCTGATGCTTCACTAAAGTTAACCCTCCTCAACGCAATATAATAAAGTTTAAAGACTGCTCTAGACTTCACTGATGAAAACCCCTCCTCAACCCCCCAAGATAAAAAAGATTACTGACTGCTCGATGACTTAAACTGATGTAACTCTCCTCAGACGTAAAAAGAAAAATAAAGATTACTGACGCTCTGATGACTTCACTGATGTAACTCTCCCCCCCCTTAACGGGTTTTTTTCAGGCACTCGATAAAGCAAATTTCGGGGGAAAAATTTACTGTACAGTTTACTCACAGTTTTCGTAATAACCGTTGTAAACAAAACCCCGAAATGGGGGGGGTTTGAATTCAAAAGGGGAGTGAGTCGTATACGTCCAGGGCCCGCGCGGGAAGCCACTTTGGGGCACCTGGCTACAATAACATTCCCCAAAAAGGTAATTTTTTACACAAGGGAGGTTAGCATGGGGCCCCCACTGTGACCAGAAAAATTTTTGGTTTCACATGTGAAACTCCAGCCCCTGACTGGGGGCGAACTCTGGGGAAAAACGAATAAATCGCAAAGGGGAGCAGCTGGGCCCCTGGCCCTTTCACACTGTCCCCGAAGTTTTAAAAAATTTACTCGCATGGGTTTTAAAAAATCACCCCTTCCGTGGGTTTTCCTGTATCAATTTTAAACGCTGTTGGGTTCCCATGCTGGGTATATAATTTTGTCCCCTTTGCCTCTGAACCAAATTGTTTTTTAAAGGGGGGGAAGGTTATCAAAATTTTTGTGGCATTACTGTGGAGAGGCTACGTCATAGTGTGCAGTGAAGGGGTCATTGCTGCTAACTGCTGACACAACCAGTGTTGTGTGTATCGAGGGGCACTCTGCTGACTGCTGACACAAGCCCCGAGTTTTTGTGTTTTAGGGGGTCACTGCTGCTGACGCTGACACAAGGGCCCGTTTTTGCTGTATAGAGCGTCAATGCTACTGACTTTCTGACACAAGCCCCGTGTTTTGTGAATAGAGCACCCCTGCTGCCGACTCCGACCCAAAAAATGTTTGTGTGTATGAGCTTCCCCCCCGCTGCTTTACTGCTTACACAAAAACCCTGTTGTGTGTATAGGGGTCCTCTGCCCGACTGCTGACACAAAACCAGAGTTGTGTGTTGAGGGGGGGCCACGCGGGTGCTGCTGACCCCAAGGGCCCGTGTTGTCTGTATGAGCGTCACGCTACGACTGCTGACACAAACCAGGTTGTGTTAAAAAGGGCACTGCTGCTGACTGCTGGCACAAAAACCAATTTTTTTGTGCAGAAAGGGCACTGCACTGACTGTTGAAACAACCAGTGGTTTTGTGTAGAAGGTCCCCTGCTTCGACTGCTGACACAACCAGGGTGGTGTAAAAGGGTCACTGCTGCTACTGCTGACACAACCAGTGTTGTGTTAGAGGGTCACTGCTGCTTAAATGCTGCCAACCCCGTGTTGTGTAAAAGGGGCACTGCTGCTACTGCTGACCCCAAGCCAGTGTTGTGTGTAGAAGGGGCACTGCTGCTGACTGCTGACAAAAAACCACTCACCCTTTGACACCCCACTGACCACCTGTGTTTTCAGCTTTTTCAAAAGTGTTTTCCCCGAAAAAAAATATAAATTTTATCTAGTTGAACACTTTGGGGAAACTGGGTAAACCCTTTTTTACAGGGCCAACAGACATGTATTTTACAAACATAATTATTTTATAAACAAAGAAATTGCGTAAAACCCCAATAAACAGGTGGGTTCACAACAAACAGAACAACCATGTGAAAAATATAGTGAAGCTCCAAACGCTTTCCTGACCCTCATATTTTTTTAAGGAACTTTTTTTTGATAACCCTGAAAAGTTTACGAAAACCTGGGAATTTCATTTTTTCATCACAATGGTTGTTCTGTATAAGCAAGGAGCCCTTTCCCCTTAGGGCCCTTTTTAACCGCAAACTAAACCCTTTCCGAAACTTTTTAAAAACCCAATTCTCACAAAAACAAAAAAAATCCACCTTTAAGGGGGCGCCGAGTCCCCCTGTCCTTTCCCAATAAATGTTTATTTTTTCCCCCAAAAAACTCCTTTTCCATAATTAAATTTCACATTTTTTTTTGTCTGGGTCGTAAGGTGAAATCCCGGGTCTTTCCCCAATTTTATGGAAAAACTTAACAAACTTTGATGACAATTGTTGCAGAGAAACAATCTCTGCACCACAATTTTCCCAAATTTTTAAGTTATACCATGAATGGGTTTGGGCCCCTTACTTTTCAATTTTATCTTTCCCTCCACCCTCCCACCCCCCCTTTTCCCCTGTTTTCCCCCCTTTCCCATCCTTTTTCCCTCCCATCTTTCCCAAAACCTGGCCCTACTGCTGGAATACACAAGGTGGAAAGACAGGATGTTCCAGAAAAGGGGACACAGCAAAAAAAGGGGGGCACAATTGGAAACTGATGACTCAACGATTTAAAGGGGTTTTTAGGAAATATTTCTTCAGTCATTGAGTTGTCCCCGG
>NC_069437.1:37825488-37832988 GCF_026875155.1 Cherax quadricarinatus | reverse complement strand
AGAGTGGGATACTTGGTTTTTCACACTGCCCGTTGTGTACTCACTCCTACCCAATTAGAGCCAAACTAGTCCACGGCCGTATCATTGCTACCTACGCTACCTTCATCGGCACTAAACCGCTGTTCAGCAGTAAGAACAGTAATAACACCTGTACCCACGTCTGTTAATAACATCAGTTCCTGTACCCACGTCTGTTAAGAACATCAGTTCCTGTACCCACGTCTGTTAAGAATATCAGTTCCTGTACCCACGTCTGTTAAGAATATCAGTTCCTGTACCCACGTCTGTTAATAACATCAGTTCCTGTACCCACGTCTGTTAAGAACATCAGTTCCTGTACCCACGTCTGTTAAGAATATCAGTTCCTGTACCCACGTCTGTTAATAACATCAGTTCCTGTACCCACGTCTGTTAAGAACATCAGTTCCTGTACCCACGTCTGTTAAGAACATCAGTTCCTGTACCCACGTCTGTTAAGAACATCAGTTCCTGTACCCACGTCTGTTAAGAACATCAGTTCCTGTACCCACGTCTGTTAAGAACTCAGTTCCTGGGACCAGTCTGTTAAAACATCAGTTCTGTAACCCACGTCTGTTAAGACACATCAGTTCCTGTACCCCGTCTGTTAAGAACATCGTTCCTGTACCCACGTCTGTTTAAGAAATCAGTTCCTGTACCCACGTCTGTTAAGAACATCGTTCCTGTACCCACGTTGTTTAAAAACATTTTATTCCCGTACCACGTCTGTTAAGAACATCAGTTCCTGTACCCACGTCTGTTAAGAACATCTATTCCTGTACCCACGTCTGTTAAGAACATCAGTTCCTGTACCCAGTCTGTTTAAGACATCAGTTCCCGTACCCACGTCTGTTAAGAACATCATTCTGTACCCAGTCTGTTAAGAACATCAGTTCCTGTACCCACGCTGTTAAGAACATCATTCCCGTACCCCCGTCTGTTAAAACATCAGTTTCCTGTACCCACGTCTGTTAAGAACATCAGTTCCTGTACCCACGTCTGTTAAGAACATCAGTTCCTGTACCCACGTCTGTTAAGAACATCAGTTCCTGTACCCAAAGTTGTTAAGAACTCAGTTCCTGTACCCCACGTCTGTTAAGAACATCGTTCCTGTACCCACGTTGTTAAGACATCAGTTCCTGTACCCCAACGTTTTTGTTAAGAACATCAGTTCCTGTACCAGTCTGGTTAAGAACATCAGTTCCTGTACCCCGTCTGTTAAGAACATCAGTTCCTGTACCACGTCTGTTAAGAACATCATTCCGGGACCACGTCTGTTAAGAAACATCGTTCCTTGTACCCACGTCTGTTAAGAACATCAGTTCCTGTACCCACGTCTGTTTTAAAAAAACACCCGTTTGCCGGTACCCACGTCTGTTAAAAATCAGTTTTCCCGTACCCCCGTCTGTTAAGAACATCAGTTTTCCCGTACCCCCGTCTGTTAAGAACATCATTCCTGTACCCACGTCTGTTAAGAACATCATTCCCGTACCCACGTCTGGTTAAGAACATCATTCCCGTACCCAGTTGTTAAGAACATCGTTCCTGTACCCACGTCTAAACATCATTCCCTTCCCACTCTGTTAAGAAAATCAGTTCCTGTACCCACGTCTGTTTAAAAAATCATTCCTGTTTCCCCCGTCTGTTAAGAACATCATTCCTGTACCCACGTCTGTTAAGAACATCATTCCTGTACCCAGTCTGTTAAGACATCATTCCTGTACCCACGTTTTGTTAAAAACATCAGTTCCTGTACCCCCGTCTGTTAAGAACATCGTTCCTGTACCCACGTCTGTTAAGAACATCATTCTGTCCACGTCTGTTAAGAACATCATTCCTGTACCACGTTGTTAAAAAACATCAGTTCCTGTACCCACGTCTGTTAAGAAAAATCAGTTCCTGTACCCACGTCTGTAAGAACATCTTTTCCTGTTCCCACGTCTGTTAAGACATCATTCCTGTCCCACGTCGTTTAAAAACATCAGTTCCTGTACCCACGTCTGTTAAGAACATCAGTTCCTGTACCCACGTCTGTTAAGAACATCTATTCCTGTACCCACGTCTGTTAAGAACATCAGTTCCTGTACCCACGTCTGTTAAGAACATCAGTTCCTGTACCCACGTCTGTTAATAACATCAGTTCCTGTACCCACGTCTGTTAATA
Source organism: Cherax quadricarinatus (assembly GCF_026875155.1). Lineage (NCBI taxonomy): Eukaryota > Metazoa > Arthropoda > Malacostraca > Decapoda > Parastacidae > Cherax > Cherax quadricarinatus. The sequence goes on along the minus strand of NC_069437.1, from coordinate 37,830,806 downwards.
ACATCAGTTCCTGTACCATCCGTGATGTAGTTGTGGGTATTTTTCTTATCTTTCACAAAGGCGATGATTGGTTCACAAAAAGCAGCAAGATGGCTGTCAACAAGATGGCTGTCAACAAGATGGCTGTCAACAAGATGGCTGTCAACAAGATGGCTGTCAACAAGATGGCTGTCACCAAGATGGCTGTCAACAAGATGGCTGTCAACAAGATGGCTGTCAACAAGATGGCTGTCAACAAGATGGCTGTCAACATGATGGCTGTCAACAAGATGGCTGTCAACAAGATGGCTGTCAACTACCAACGTTTGGCAGTTGACATCCTACAATACTAGAATGAAAGGTCTCTTGGATTTTCTTCAGACTCCAGGTCCTCAATTAAATTTCTAAATTCACGACGTGTTTTTGACTTTATCCGATTGAAATTTATGATTTCTAAAAGGCAGTTTAATGACATTGTTTAGTAAATATTCCAGGTGGATGATACAGTGGTTCAAGAGACATCAGGATAGTTGAGATCATTTATCAACTGCTCAACTAGGTCAGTATTTTAACCTGCCATAGCTGGTGCTCCGTCTGTTGCAATGTTAACAAGTTTATGCAATGGTAGTTGAGCATTTAATAAGGTTTTAAGTGCTTTTTGATGCCAATACTGTTTGTGGCTCCCTGTAAACTTATCGTTTGTAACATAGAGAACAAATATAGCCAGTTGATACACAGATAACCCGCATATAGAAGAGACGAGGTTACGACGAGGCTCCGGGTTGTTTATGTGTTGTTCCAGTCACGGTATTGTGTCGTATTTTATTTATAGCCAGTTGATGGGATACATTGATTGTCTGTAGATTCAGTGCCAAGCTGAAAGCAACGTAGCTTTGTAGGTCACTGTAGTGAATGAATTTCAATGATGTGGTCTCAGACCGAGCCGGGGGGGCGTTGACCCCCGAAACCGTCTCCAGGTAAACTAAAGGTAAACTTAGTAGTGAGGTGGTACATGGGAATTTGTTCCATTATGTGTGTAAGTTATGAGTTCTCTGAAGCCAGAATTGAAAACACATCACAGGACCCCGTTTGGGCCCGGCCGCGAAGCTTTCCCTCACCACGGTAGGCCGGGGTTTGACTCCCGGCGGGGAAAACATTTCGACGTGTTTCCGTACACCTTCTTCCTTTTTCCCTAGCAGCAAATAGGGAAACCCGGGGGGTAGTCCCACCGGTGGGTGCATTTCCCGGGGGGCAAGATTGGGGGACTACCAAAGGAAATAAGACGAAAAGTCCTCGATGACTGTCTTTAAATTATCCCTTTACCTTCTGTTTCTGGGTTTTTATTTCTGTTTTTTAATCTTCTGATTCTGTTTGTATTACTGTTTTATACTCTTCCCGTTACTGTTTGTATTTTTGTTTTTACTCTTCTGTTACTGTTTGTATTAAAGTTTTTTACTCTTCCTACTGTTTGTATTTTTGTTTTTTACTCTTCGTTTTCTGTTTTTTTATTTCTGTTTTTTACTCCTGTTTCTGTTTGTATTAAATGTTTTATACTCTTTTTTTACTGGTTTTTATTTCTGTTTTAATCCTCTTTTTACTGTTTTAATTTTTGTTTTATACTCTTCTGTTACTTTTTTTTTACGTTTTTACCTTCTTTACTGTTTGTATTACGTTTTATACTTTCTGTTTTTCGTTTTTTTTTCGTATTATCTCTTCTGTTTCTGTTTGTATTTCTGTTTTATACCCCTTTTTGTTTCTGTTTTTTAAAACTTTTTATACTCTTCGGGTTTCTGTTTTTTATTTCTGTTTTTTACCTTCCCTTTTTCGTTTTTTAATTTTTTGTCACATCCCCCTCTATTAAACAAAACTGCCACCACAGGGGGGGGGGGGGGGGGGGAACTTTTGAACTGTCACCAGCCCTTTAACTTGGTACTGTCACCAGCATGTTACTTGTGAGTACTGTCACCAGCATGTAACTTGTGAGTACTGTCACCAGCATGTAACTTGTGAGTACTGTCACCAGCATGTAACTTGTGAGTACTGTCACCAGCATGTTACTTGTGAGTACGCACCACATGTAACTTGTGAGTCCGGCACCACATGTTACTTGTTAGTACTGTCCCCAGCATGAAAAATTTGAGTCCCGTCACCACATGTAACTTTGAGTACGTCACCAGCATTTTAAAATTGTGAGTACGTCACCAGCATTAAATTGTGAGTACGGGCACCACATGTAAATTGTGAGTACTGTCCCCCAGCATGTAACTTGTGAGTAAAAGTCACCACAGTAACTTTTTAGTACTGTCCCCCAACCCTTAACTTGTGATACTGTCACCACCCTGAAAATTGTGAGTACTGTCACCAGCAATTTAAATTGGATACTGTCACCAGCATGTAACTTTTGGAACTGTTTACCAGCAAAGTTAAATTTTTGAGTACTGTCACCAGCCCGTAAATTGTTGTACTGTCACCAGCAGTAACTTGTGAGTACTGCCCCCCAGCATGTAACTTTTTGGGGTACGTCACCACAAAGAACTTGTGAGTACGTCCCACATGTAACTTTTGAGTCTGCACCAGCATGTAACCCCGTGTACTGTCAAACCCGCATGTAACTTGTGAGTACTGTCCCAGCATGAACTTGTGAGTACGTCACCGCATGTAACTTTTGGGGTACTGTCACCAGCAAAGTTAAAATTGAGTACGCACCAGCATGTTACTTTTGAGTACTGTCACCAGCATGAAACTTGTGAGTACTGTCACCGCTTTTAAAAATTGTGAGTACGTCACCAAACATGTAAATTGGGGAGTACTGTCCCCAGCATGTTAAATTGTGAAATACTGTCCCCCAGCTGTAAAATTGTGTTACTGTTTCCCCGCTGTTACCCTTTTGGTTTTTTGGGCACCCGCATGTAACTTGTGAGTTCCCATACCGGGATGTAACTTGTGAGTACTGTCACCGCATGTAACTTGGGGAGTACTGTCACGCATGTTTAAAAGTGGTACTGTCACCGTTTTAATTTTGAGTACTGCCACCAGATGAACTTGTGAGTACTGTCACCGGGATGTAAATTGGGGACTGGCACCCCGAGGGAACTTGTGAGTACTGTCAACCCGCATGTAAATTGTTTAGTACTGTCCCAGCAGTAAATTGTGAAATACTGTCACCCGCAGTAATTGTGGGGTTTCTGTCAACCCGCATGTTTCTTGTGAGTTTCTGTCACCGCAAGGAAATTGTGATTTACTGGTTTCCCCCCCGCATGTTACTTGTGGGTACTGTCACCCGCATGGAATTGTGTTTTACTGCCCAGCAAGTTTAAATTTTGAGTACTGTCACCCGCATGTTAAAAGTGGTACGGCACCGCGTAACTTGTGAAGTACTGTCACCGCATTTAATTGGAGTAAATGTCACCAGCATGTAAATTGTGAAATACTGTCAACCCGAAAGTAAAATTGTGGGGTTTCTGGGCACCGGGGATGTAATTGTGAGTTTTCTGTCACCAGGGATGTTACTTGGAGTACTGTCACCAGCATGTAAAATTGTGGTACGGGCCCCCGCATGTAACTTGTTTAGTCTGTCACCAGCATGAAATTGGGAGTACTGTCCCAACATGTAACTGTGGTACTGTCACCCGCATGTAACTTGTGGTACGGTTTACCAGCATGTAACTTTGGGGGGAAATGTCACCAGGGATGGAAATTGTGAGTACTGTCACCAGAATGTAAATTGTGGTATTTTTAAAAGCTTTTTTCTTGTGGTACTGTCACCCCGCTGGGACTTGTGAGGGACTGCCCCAAACATTTTAATTGTGGGGGAAATGTCCCCCAAAAAAATGTTTCCCTTTTGAGTACTGTCACCAGCTTTTTACTTGTGGTACTGTCACCGCATGAAATTGTGAGTTCGGTTTACCGCATGTTAATGTGAGTTTTCTGTCCCCCTTGTTTTTTGTGGTACTGCCCAGCAAGGAACTTGGAGTACGGGCCCATCATGTTAAATTTGGGGAAATTTCTGGGCACCAGCTGTTATTGTGAGTACTGTCACCAGGGATGTTTAAATTGTGGTACTGTCCCCCAGGGAAAGTTACTTGTGAGTTTTTGAAAAGATGTTACTTGTGAGGACTGTCCCGCATGTAATTTTGGGGTACCCATCCCATAAAAAAACTTGTGAGTACTGTCACCCGCAGTTCTTGTGAGTACTGTCCCGCATGTAACTTTTGAGTCCCGTCACCAGCAAGAATTGTGAGTACTGTCACCCGCATGTAACTTTTGAGTACTGTCCCCCAGCTTTTTAAATTGGATTTCTGTCACCAGCTGTAACTTGTGAGTATGTCACCCGCTGTAACTTGTGAGTTTTGTCACCCGAAGTAACTTGTGAGTACTGTACAGCAGGAACTTGTGGTACTGTCACCAAAGGGGGTGTAACTTGTGAGTTTCTGTCACCAGCTTTTAACTTGTGAGTCCTTTCACCAGCATGTTTCTTGTGGGTAAGTTACCGAAGTTACTTGTGAAAAATTTCAACCCGCATGTAACTTGTTGGGGTTTCTGTACCATCAAGTAACCCTTTTTGAGTACTGGCACCGAAAGTTAATTGTGAGTAAATGTCACCAGCATGTAACTTGGAGTCTGTCACCCGTTTTTAATTGTGAGTTTTTGTCACCAGCGGGTTTCTTTTGGTAGTGTCACCAGCATGTATTTTTGTGATTTCTGTCACCATCATGTAAAATTGGGGGGGTACTGTCACCATCATGTTACTTGTGGTACTGTCACCAGCATTTTTAACTTGTGAAATAAATGTCACCCGCATGTTACTTGGAGTACCCGGACCGCATGTTACTTGTGAGTACTGTCACCAGCAAAGAAAAAAGTGAGTACTGTCCAGCATGATTGTGGTACTGTCAAGCATGTAACTTTTGGTTTCAAAAGAAAGTAATTTTTTGGAGTATGTCCCCAGCATGTAACTTGTGAGTCTGTCACCAGCATGTAACTTTTTGAGTACTGTCCCCCGCATGTAACTTTTTTTAGTACTTTCCACCAGATGTAAAATTGTGAGACTGTCCCAGATGTAAAATTGTGGACTGTCACCGCATGTAACTTGGGGGTTCTGTCACCAGCTTTTAACCCTTTTGAGTACTGGCACCGCATGTTTAAATTTTGAATACTGTACCAAACATGTAAAATTTTGGGGTATGTCACCCGCATGAAACTTGGGGGGTACTGTCACCAGTGTAAAAATTGTGAGTTCTGTCACCCGCAAGTTAAAATTTTGAGTACCCGTCACCAGCATGTAAATTTTGATTTTCTGTCCCAGCATGTTACTTGTGAGTAATGTCCCGATTTAATTG
>NC_069437.1:37807811-37824988 GCF_026875155.1 Cherax quadricarinatus | reverse complement strand
TTCGATTTCAAGGCTCAAGTAGTGGGACTTGGTGGATGAAAGTGTGCAAGTGACAAGCCCAAGAAAACGTCACCAACATTGCTCAAGCTTCTTCACTATTGAAGACAGGTTGTCCTACTGTAATGATGTATCAGGCCTGTTTGATGCAATTGGAATTGCATGCAATCCAGATGTATGGAGACTCTTCACTGACAGAAGCCTATAAGCTGTACTTCTGCACAATGGGAACAAGTATCCATCTCTTCCCTTGACTCATTCAGTGCATCTTAAGGAGGACTACAACAGTGTCAAACTTCTACTGGAAGCTTTGATCTATGATAAGTATGGCTGCGAGGTTACTGGAGACTTCAAAATGGTGGCATTTTTGATGGGACTACAATGAGGTTTTACCAAGTTTCCCTGTTATCTCTGTCATTGGGATAGTAGAGACAGAGCAGAACATTACCAGTGGAAGCACTGGCCTCAAAGGACTAAGTTCCAAGTAGGAAGAGATAATATCAAACTTAAACCATCGGTGGATCCTCTGAAGGTTCTGTTCCCTCCATTACACATCAAACTAGGGCTAATGAAACAGTTTGTTACAGCTCTTGACAAAGATTCTGCAGCCTTCAAGTATCTTCAAGACTTCTTTCCCAAGCTATCAGAGGCAAAGGTGAAGACTGACATCTTCACTGGACCACAAGTCAGGAAAATCATGGAGTGTTCAGAATTTCCAAAGAAGCTTACAGAGAAGGAAAAGAAAGCCTGGGAGAGCTTTGTTGCTGTAGCACAGGGCTTTCTTTGCGGCAATAGGGCTGTCAATTATGTGGAACTTGCTGAGACCCTGGTAAAAAGCTATGGTCAGATGGGAAGTTGGATGTCCGTTAAGGTCCTTATCCTTGATGGTCATCTTGACAATTTCAAGGAGAATATGGGATCATACTCAGAGTAACAAGGGGAGCACTTCCACCAAGATATAATGGACTTTAACCCGTAAACGGTCCAAACGTATATATACGTTTTTTCAACATTTGAAAGTATGTAAAAAAAGTAGACCTTTTTGTTTTTTTTACATTTGAAAATGTGCAAAAAAACTTTGATCTACTTTTTTTTGTTATATTTGAAAATATGTAAAAAAAACGTAGATCTACTTTTGTAGCACTACACGTGTGAATGTAGATCTGCTTGGACCGTTTACGGGTTAAATACAGATATCAGGGATCTTATCATGAGAACGTGATGGCAGACTATATTTCGGGGCTTAAACGGGAAAGTGATTTGTTGCTGCTCGCAAATCTAAAAAAAACTGCTCATTTTTAACTTTGTAAATATGTTTCAGAAAGTTTAAAATAAAAATTTGTGTAAATTTTATTTTATTTATGAAAATTTTATTTTATTATGTTTTTGTTTTACATCCAAAAATAGCGAAAAAAAAAATATTGAAATTTACCCATTTTTTTTTTGTTTTTGTCAATAATTCATCCCGTAAGCCCCAAAAACAAAGTTTAAAAGGAATAATGGGAATTTTCTATTGTTTTTCAATAAAAAGAGTTGGAAAATAACACTTACTTCCAGGAACAAAAATTGTGTTGCATCGTGTAATTCATTTAGATGTGAATATACTAACAATAGACATTTTAAGTAAAGTTGCTAAACTTTTGTGTAAGTTATCTCTAGATAACTTAGATAAGTTTATTAAATTAGATAAGTTTAGATTTAGAAAGGACATAGGAAAGTATTGGTTTGGAAATAGGGTAGTTGATGAGTGGAACAGTCTACCTAGTTGGGTTATTGAGGCTAGGACTTTGGGTAGTTTCAAATTTAGGTTGAATAAGTACATAAGTGGGAGGGATTGGGTTTGAGTGGGACTTGCACATCAGAGCTTATTTCGTGGGTAGCATTGAAAATTTGGGTTTTATTAGTGGGATGAATTGTAAAGGACCTGCCTAGTATGGGCCAACAGGCCTGCTGCAGTGTTCCTCCTTTCTTATGTTCTTATGTTGCCCTTAAGAATTGTTATAAAAGTCGTATTATAAACCAGGTTTAAACCAGTTATATGGGAAGGAAACACAGGTTGACTTCTTGGTAAACTCTGGTTTAACCTTAATAATGTCATAAAGAAAACACATGGATGAAAAATCCACGAAAAATTGGCTAAATCAGACAAAAATAAGAGCGTAAAATATGAAATATTAGTTTATTCAGTAATGGAAAATACAATTTTTGAACACGAAGAGTAAACGTTGAAAAACTATCTCTTGAAATCATAAGAGTAAAAATTGTAGTACCAAACAGTGATACAAACAAAGCAGTAGAATTAGATCACGTAGTACCTTAGGTTACCAACAATGTCCACATGAATTCATATATCCCTCTCTAGAATTTCTTAAACTATAACAGTTATGCAAGTGTTCATTCCCTTGTACCTTTTATTATTATTATTATTATTATCATTATTATTATTATTATTATTATTATGAGGAAACATTTTTCCCATCGAGATCATGCAGCATCTGGGAAATAAGCATAATGAGGTTTGATCCAAGGAAGAAGATATCAGTTCCTTAGAAGAAGCATCCCTCTCCAACAGTAATAGTCAGTGTTTCACTTTTGCTATAACAGTCAAATGGTTGACTGTTCACGAGTCTCAGCGGTTGTGACTAGTGTGCTCGACGGGTCCCAGAGCTAACATAACCTAACCTTAACTATTCTTAACAATGTAATTCGAAAAAATTGCTAAATAGGCGAGGAAGAATATATATGATGAATCAGCTGATGAGTCTATTCCCAACAGTGACATAATGACTGTTTAAAAACAGTCGTATTTCCGACTGTTTCTGAAAATGAAAAATTATTAACATTATGCATGCTCCCCTGCAGAGTCTAGGTGAAGGTAACAATTTACTCAGCAGGTAATAATACCTGTGAAATACTTATGACCTGTCTTGAGAATTCTTCCGTTCTTCGCACTCGGCTAAAAGCTAGATATCCCGTGCAACCAGACTCGCTGGATATTCCATACTACCTGACTCGCCGGATATCCCGTACAACCTGACTCGCTGGATATTCCATACTACCTGACTCGCCGGATATCCCGTACAACCTGACTCGCTGGATATTCCATACTACCTGACTCGCCGGATATCCCGTACTTTCTGACTCGCCGGATATCCCGTACAACCTGACTCGCTGGATATTCCATACTACCTGACTCGCCGGATATCCCGTACAACCTGACTCGCTGGATATTCCATACTACCTGACTCGCCGGATATCCCGTACTTTCTGACTCGCCGGATATCCCGTACAACCTGACTAGCCGGATATCCCGTACTACGTGACTCAAAAGATATCCCGCACGACCTGACTCGTAAATTTTAAAATATAATTATTGATAAACATAACTATCAAGCTTAATGCCTGTTTATTAGAGAATTTGAAGGGAGGAGTTTCTACCAATATCTGACTGTTATCAGTACTGAGACAACAGATTAGATAGCACTGTTAAATAGCTGTCATTGTGTTTCTAGAGTTGATAATACAGTGAGTACCACTTACCACCATGGTAACCCACACCACTTACCACCATGGTAACCCACACCACTTACCACCATGGTAACCTACACCACTTACCACCATGGTAACCGACACCACTTACCACCATGGTAACCCACACCACTTACCACAATGGTAACCTACACCACTTACCACCATGGTAACCTACACCACTTACCACAATGGTAACCTACACCACTTACCACCATGGTAACCTACACCACTTACCACAATGGTAACCTACACCACTTTACCACCATGGTAACCTACACCACTTACCACAATGGTAACCCACACCACTTACCACCATGGTAACCTACACCACTTACCACCATGGTAACCGACACCACTTACCACAATGGTAACCTACACCACTTACCACCATGGTAACCTACACCACTTACCACAATGGTAACCAAAACCACTTACCACCATGGTAACCTACACCACTTACCACCTTGGTAACCTACACCACTTACCACCATGGTAACCTACACAACTTACCCCCCAGGGAAACCCGGACACATCTTACCCAATGGAAAACCCAAAACCACTTACCACCAATGGAAACCTAAAACCACTTACCCCAAATTTGGAAACCAAAACCATTCCCCCCAAAAGGAAACCCTACCCCACTTACCCCAAATGGAAACCAAACACAACTTCCCAACCAGGGTTTAACCTACACAACTTACCCCCATGGAAACCCTACACAATTTACCCCCCCTTGGTAACCTACAAAACCCTTTTCCACCATAAAAACCAAACAAAACTTACCACCAGGTAAATACCAACTTACAAAACCCCCCCCCCCCCCACCTACCACTTCAATGGAAACCTACACCACTTACCACCAGGTTTAAAAATCACCACTTCCCAACCATGGAAAACCCTACACGTCTTACCCCCCCCTTTTTTTTTTTTTTTTTTTTTTAAAACCAAAACACCACAAAAAAACCACCCAAGGGGTAACCAAACACTTTTACCACCTTGGAAACCCTACCCATTTTACCCCCAAAGGAAACCTACACCATTTCCCACCATGGAAACCCCTTCCCCACTTCCCAAAAATTGGAAACCCCAACACCCTTACTACAATCGAAAACATACCCAATTCCCACCACGGAAAAGTTCCCCACTTACTACCATGGAACCTACACCCCCTTACCATGGAAACCCTTTAAACCACTTACCCCAAATGGAAACCTTCACCCATTTCCCACAATGGAAAACCAAAAACCCACTTCCCAAACCAAAATGGAAAAACCTACCCCCCTTTCCACCAGGGGAAAATTTACCCACTTCCCAAACCAAGGAAAACTTACAACCAAAAATTTACTCCCAAAGGGTAACCTCCCATCAAAAATTACCAAATTGGAAAAACCTTCCCCCACTTCCCAACCAGGGAAAAACCAAACCCAAACTTACCACCATTTTTTAACCTTCCCCCTACCACCCAGGGTTAACCTTCACCACTTACCATCAGGGTAACTTAAAAACAATTTCCACCAGGGGTCCCCCTACACCCTTACCACCATGGAAACCAAAACACCACTTACCACCATGGAAAAACAAGCACCATTTAAACCACCAGGGAAACCTACACCACTTACCACCTTGGAAACCAACCCCATTTTCCCCCATGGTAACCCATGCACCCTTACCACCAAGGTAACCTACACCCCCTTTACCCCCAATGGTAACCTAAAACCAAATTTACCATCATTTTAACCTTCAAAATTTAAACCAAAATAAAAAACCACACCATTACCACCATGGAAACCTTCACCCCCTACCACCGGGGGTAACCTTCACCACTTACCACCATGGCCCACCTAAAACCAACTTACCAACGGGTCCCCTACAAAACTTACCCCCCAATGGAACCTAAACCTTACCACTAGGGTAACAAAACACCACTTACCACCATGGTAAAAACCCCCACTTACCACCATGTTAAAAAAACACCCACTGAACCACCATGTTAACCTACCCCACTTACCCCCAAGGGAAAACCCTACAACCATTTAAATTTCCCAAGGTAACCTACCCACTTACCCCCCAGGGTTACCCTTCGCACTTAAACCCACCAAGGAAACCTACCCCCACTTACCACCATGGAACCTCCCATTATTTACCACCGGGGAAAACCTATTAAAACCCCAAAGGAGTCAAAAAGGGCCTGTTATCCTGGGTGAAAAGGGGGTGCAAAATAAACACAGCAAAAATTTTTGCCCTTTTTTAAAATCCTTCATCAGTTTAAAAACGAAGTATGTAAAAGTAAACACTATGTACCTGAAAGGCATCAGTGAAACCCACGGTAACCCAAGGCGAATAAAAGCCCTAAGAGCAGCCCGGGGCTTCAACCAGCTCTAGAAGGGGAAAATGACAAGGGCAACGGGAGAGGGGTTTACCCCCACATAACCTCGCGATTGCCAAAACCATCTTCTTACTGGCTAAAAAACCTGGTTACGGTTGAACGAGGGGCCCCCCATGGGTCAACCCTCAGTAACCTGGTTCGCTGGTTGGGAAAAGTTTGCCTTTAAATGCGATTGTGAACATCGCCGATTGGGGTTAAACTTTCCTTTGCATGCAACAGAAATTTTAAAAAACCACTTACCACCAGGGGAACCTACACCACCTCCCAAAAGGGGAAAACCCCTTTTCCCTTCCCACCATGGAAACCTCACCACTTCCCCACCATGGTAACATAACCACTTCCCCTTCTTGGTAACCTTACACCACTTACCACCATGGTAACCTACACCACTTACCACCATGGTAACCTGCACCACATACCACCATGGTAACCTACACCACTTACCACCATGGTAACCTACACCATTTACAACTATGGTAACCTACACCATTTTCCACCATGGCAACCTACGACACTCACCACCATGGTAACCTACACCAATTACCACCATGGTAACATACACCACTTACCACTATGGTAACCTACACCACTTACCACCATGGTAACCTACACCACTTACTACCATGGAACCTACACCATTTACCACCATGGAACCTACACACTTACCACCATGGTAACCTACACCACTTACTACCATGGTAACCTACACCACTTAAGACCATGGTAACCTACACCACTTACCACCATGGTAACCTACACCACTTACCACCAAGGTAACCTGCACCACTTACCACCATGGTAACCAGCACCACTTACCACCATGGTAACCTACACCATTTAACACCATGGTAACCTACACCACTTACCATCATGGCAACCTACAACACTTACCATCATGGTAACCTACACCATTTACCACCATGGTAACCCACACCATTTATTACCATGGTAACCTTCATGCTTACTACCATGGTAACCTACACATCTTACCACCTTAGCAACCTGCACCACTTACCATCATGGCAACCTACACCACTTATCACCATGGTAACCCACACAATTTGCCACCATGGTAACCTACACCACTTACCCCATGGCAACCTACAACACTTGCCACCTTGGTAACCTTCACCACTTACCACCATGGTAACATGCACCACTTACCACTATATTAACCTACACCACTTACCACCATGGTAAACTACACCACTTACCACCATGGTAACCTACACCATTTATTACCATGGTAACCTTCACGCTTACCACCATGGTAACCTACACCACTTACCACCATGGTAGCCTTCACCTATTACCAGCATGGTAACCTACACCACTTACCACCATGGTAACCTACACCACTTACCTCCATGGTAACCCACACCACTTACCACCATTGTAACCTACACCACTTACCACCATGGTAACGTGCACCACTTACCACAGTCGTAACATACACCACACACAATATACACAACTTTTCAATAAAAGATCTACTTGCTAAAATACAGGATTCAGAATCATATATATATATATATATATATATATATATATATATATATATATATATATATATATATATATATATATATATATATATATATATGTATATATATATATTATACAGTAGACCGTTATTTAACACTGTAATTACGTTCCTGAAAACACCGTGTTATGTAAAACTGTGTTATGTGAACTGAATAGCTTATGGGAAAAATAGGGTTACGTTCCTGAGCCAAACAATTTTTTTTTTTTAGGCCTCCACATCTTACAAAAAAAAAAGTGAATATGTAATTGCAGTTCATTGTTTTGATATATTATGTTGCTTTTACTGCTTAGTGGTCCTACTGGGCTGAGGTGGATGATAGAGGTTCTGGTACTGAAGTTGATGGTTGTACTGGAGTGTCTAACTTTGTCATTCAGTCAGTCAAGTCGTTCAGTAAGTCAAGTGATTCAGTAAGTCAGTCAGGTGATTCAGTAAGTCAGTCAAGTGATTCAGTAAGTCAGTCAAGTGATTCAGTAAGTCAGTCAAGTGATTCAGTAAGTCAGTCAAGTGATTCAGCAAAACAGTCAAGTGATTCAGTAAGTCAGTCAAGTCGTTCAGTTATTCAGTCAAATCATTCAGTAAGTCAGTCAAATCATTCAGTAAGTCAGTCAAGTCATTCAGTAAGTCGGTCAGGTCATTCAGTAAGTCAGTCAAGTCATTCAGTAAGGCAGCCAAGTCGTTCAGTAAGTCAGTCAAGTCATTCAGTAAGTCAATCAATTCATTCAGTAAGTCAGCCAATTCATTCAGTAAGTCAGTCAAGTTGTTCCATAAGTGATTCAAGTTATTCAGTAGGTCAGTCAAGATATTCAGTAATTTAGTCAAGCCACTCAGTAAGTCAGTCAAGTCTTTCAGTAAGTCAGTCAATTCATTCAGTAAGTCATTCAAATCATTCAGTAAGTCAGTCAAGTCATTCAGTAAGTCAATCAAGTCATTCAGTAAGTCAGTCAAGCCATTCAGTCAGTCAATTCATTCAGGCAAGTTATTCAGTAAGCAGTCAATTCATTCAATCAAGTCATTCAGTTAGTCAAGTCATTCAGTAAGTGACTCAAGTCATTCAGTAAGTCAGTCAAGTCATTCAGTAAGTCAGTCAAGTCATTCAGTAAGTCAGTCAAGTCATTCAGTTAGTCAATCAAGCCGTTCAGTAAATCAGTCAAGCCGTTCAGTAAATCAGTCAAGTCATTCAGTCAGTCAAGTAGTTCAGTAAGTCAGTCCAGTGATTCAGTCAGTCAAGTGATTCAGTAAGCCAGTCAAGTCATTCAATAAGTCAGTCATTCAGCCTGTAAGTCAGTCATTCAGTCAGTAAATCATTCACTCAGTAAGTCAGTCCAGTGATTCAGTCAGTCAAGTGATTCAGTAAGTCAGTCAAGTCATTGTATTAGTCCCTTTTATATTGTCTCCTTTATTTTAGCTTAAAAAAAAAAACTACCTTAGCTCATTATTTTACATTTGTTAAATAATCCAGGTGCTATTTTTTAGCTTAAGACTATTTACTTTGTTTTATACTTAATTCTAACTATAGATTCACTACAAATCTTATGATTACAAGCATTGATCCTGATACCAATCTCTTATTTAATGACTTAAATGAATCAAACAGTTACTGTAATTACTACACTGCAGAACAATCAAAGGCACTTCTCAGTGCCAACAACAACATAACTATCTTTAACTACAATATCAGATCTTTAAGCAAGCATTATGATGACCTCCTAGCATTACTAAATTCCTTACATGCCAATATGTCCATCATTACACTAACTGAAACCTGGCTAAAGCCTGATAGTACAGATGTCTATGCCATTCCTGGTTACACAGCCATACACAACTGTAGGCCAGACCAACAAGGGGTGGCACAGCCATATACTACTCAGACCAACTAGAATGTATCACTAATACTTGTACAAGGGATGAACATGGGGAATATATAATAGCTAAATTCAAATCCAAATACCTACAAAAACCTCTCACAGTGATAAACATCTACAGAGTTCCACAGTCAAACATTAGCCAATTTAGTCAAAACCTAGGAAGTATGATAACTGATGCACGCATGAACAAAGATCACTTACTACTCTCAGGTGACTTCAATATAAATCTCCTGCAAGACCAGGACCCACACGTTACTGAATTCACAAACACAATGAGTAACTGTATGTTACTACCAACAGTAACAAAACCTACAAGAGTTACAGAGACTAGTGTTTCCCTACTTGACCACATCTGGACCAACACCATATCCCCTTCAAAATCAGGCATAATTACAGATAATACCACAGACCACTACCCTACTTTCCTCATAACAACTCTTGGTAAACTACCCCAAGACACTACTAAAGTCACCTTCAGACTTCACAATGAGGCAGCCACTAATAACTTCACAACAGCAGTAACAAACATTGATTGGCACACTGAGCTAGAAATCTATACAGATATTGACGAATGTATTAATAATTTTCTAAAAAAGACCCAATACCTCTATAACAAGCACTGCCCTAAAAAAACTAAAGAGATGACAGCTAAGAGACTGAACAGTCCCTGGCTAACACCCAGCATTCTCAAATCCATAAATACAGAACACCAATATGAAAAACAGTACAGAATGGGTCACATAACCAGAGACCAAACAAAACGTTACTCGTCAATCCTAACCAGCCTGATAAGAAGGGCAAAAAAAATTGTATTATGAGAACAGATTATCCAACTTACGAGGTGATATAAAAAAGACCTGGAAAACCCTATCAGAAATTCTGGGAACAAAAAAGATATCACGAAATAGCGAAATAAAATTAGCAAAATCAGATGAACCCCAACTCCCACCAACAGAAACAGCAAACAGACTCAATGATTTCTTCTCCACTATAGGACAAAACCTTGCCAATAAAATCCCAAGTTCAGATACCCCACCAAATGACTACCTCACTGGCAACTACCCGAACACACTGTTCCTAGCTCCGACTAACCCATACGAAGTCTCCCTTATTATCAACGCACTGAAAAACAAGGCAGGAGATTTAAATACCTTACCACCCTTTATATACAAAAAACTGTCACAAGTACTATCACCAATCATTGCAACACTCTTTAACAAATCCATAGAATCCTCCACCTTCCCTACAGTACTGAAAATAGCAAGGGTCACCCCGATCCACAAAGGAGGAGACCAGAGTTGAATAACTATAGGCCAATATCCAACTTACACCCTCTCTCAAAAATCTTCGAAAAATTAATTCATAAACGAATCTACTCCTACCTTATCTCCCAAAACATACTCAACCCCTGCCAATTTGGATTCAGGCCTAATAAAAATACTAATGATGCTATTATACACATGCTAGAACATATATACACTGCAATAGAGAAAAAAGAAGTCCCACTGGGGATCTTCATTGACTTACGTAAAGCTTTAGATACAGTTGACCATGACTTGCTCCACGTAAAATTGTCACACTATGGTATAAGAGGGCACTCCCTCAACTACCTCAAGTCTTACCTCAGCAACAGAAGCCAATATGTGTACGCAAATGGGGCAAACTCTTCTGCGCAACCAATTACAGTTGGTGTCCCACAGGGAAGTGTCCTTGGCCCTCTTCTCTTTCTCCTATACATAAATGACCTTCCAAATGCTTCGCAATTACTTAAACCCACACTATTTGCAGATGACACTACATACGTCTTCTCTCACCCGAGCCCAGTCATGCTAGCCAATACTGTAAACACCGAATTACAGAAAATATCTACCTGGATGAGGACTAACAAACTTACACTAAACATTGACAAAACCTACTTCATTCATTTTGGTAACAGAGCTACAGATGTACCTCTTAACGTAACGATAAACGGATCACCTATCACAAAGCTAACAGAGGGAAAATTCTTAGGAATCCACCTTGATAATAGACTCAAATTTCATACACATATACAACAAATTTCTAAGAAAATTTCCAAGACTGTAGGCATACTATCGAAGATACGGTACTATGTTCCACAGTCAGCCCTCCTGGCCCTATATCACTCTCTTATTTACCCCTATCTCACCTATGGAATTTGTGCATGGGGCTCAACAACAATAAACCATCTCAGACCACTAATTACCCAACAAAAGGCTGCAGTTAGAATGATAACAAATTCTCACTACAGGCAGCACACTCCACCAATATTCAATACACTAAACCTACTCACCATACAAAACATCCATACTTATTACTGCACCTATTACATACATAGAACACTTAACTCTGATATTAACCCTCCCCTCAAACATCTCCTTGCCAACCTCAACAGAACACATGACCATAACACAAGGCACAGATCACTCTTTGATGTTCCTCGTGTCCATCTCACACTATGCAAAAACTCAATGCACATAAAAGGCCCTAAAATCTGGAATTCATTACCTGTAAATATAAAAGAAACACTACCTGTTTATAAATTCAAGTCTCTTCTCAAAGATCACTTACTCACCTAAAACCAAATAAATACTGAATAACTGAACCTTATAAATTGTATATCTTAAATGTTTCTCACAATTATATCACATAAATGTTAAACCTAAAACCCAATCTAACTTTATTATTTTTTAAATACACTACCTAACAGAATACTCCATACGACTGAATGTACAACAATGCATGCAACCATATGACCTGTCTTTGTAATACTCATTTGTGCTTTATAGTTATCTGTTTACAATAATGTATTATCACTGATTTCATCATTGCTTAGTTAATTTTAAGCCAGCCCGTAATGCTATGCATAGTATAAGTGGCTTTGGCATGCTGCTCTTATCTGTATTTTTTTGTACCTCTGTATGTATGCTCAAATTGTTAATAAATAAATAAATAAATAAATAAATAAATAAATAAGTCAGTAAGTCAGTCATTCAGTCAGTAAGTCACTCACTCAGTCAGTCAGTCAAACAAACTTACGCTTACCTTTTCTTATGTGTACAAAGTAACACTTCATTAAGGCCACAGGTTATGTCTTGTCTAATATTTTTGTTTCCTTCGTTAATTCTAAGACTTTTGTTGCCACTTTAAGCAACACTGATATACTTACTGGGTGTCATGACTGCTTGCCAGATACAAGATATAGCATCTAAAAGATCAAAACACAATTCACAATCACAAGCTTGTAGCAGAGAAGTTGGACTGGACATGTATGAAGTACGAATGTTGGGGTGGTGGGGGGGGTGTCCCAAGGGGTGTCCCCAGGGGTGTCCCCAGCTGAGCCACAACATGGCGGCCGCTTGAGGAAAAGGGAAGTTTTTTTTTTTACCTTCCCGCAAATTGAACCATGTTAAATTCATTATATGACGTATTACATAACACTACACTAGCCAAGGTGTGGTGAGAATGGTATAGCACTGCGTACCTTGTTCCACGGTTCGTAGGTTCGAGTCTCCTTCGGCCAGAGATCAGTGTTTATATTAGATATATTAGATGGTCTGTATCAAACACGAAAGGGTTTTATTCCAACAAATTAATCAAATTATTACATTATCTGAAAATATTACATTGTCTAGCTTATTATTTATACTAACACAAAGTTATATTCTGAAGAATAAAATACATTTTTTGACCTCACAAAGATGTTCGGATAATAATATTATAACCTTAATTTTTAATAGGGTAGCCTGGTAAGCCAGCGGAAGGTCTCGGTCATATGGCGAAGCTCCAGCGGCGGGTCGTTACGTGACCAAGACTCGCGTCAGGAAACACTTGTTCTGTTTCCTGACGAAGGATACCTAACCTATCCTGTTCAAATGAGGTCATCATCCTTACTTTATACCGGGATCCACAGGTTTTGAGGGTTAGTGACTATGTTGTTGCTGTCAAGACTGAAATTCTCATATGTAAGAAGATGGTTGTTCAATTGACAGCGATCCTTGACTGTTGAATTAAACAGAGTAGATGTACGTTGACCAGTAAGTAACACTCTACCCATATTCTCTGAGACGCGATGCTTCAGGTCTACCTATATGCTCTGACCTGCGGGGATTTAAAGGGATGTCAGGTTCTCCTGACCCGGACCCTCACCGAGAGTAAAAGCTCTCGGTGAGGGTCCGGGTTCTATTCCCTGCGAAGGGGTGGAAACACCGGACGTGTTTCCTTACACCGGTTATCTATGTTCACCCATAAGTAAAATGGGTACCTGGTTGTTAGTTGACTGGTGTGGGTCGCATCCTGGGACAAAACTGACCTAATTTGCCCGAGATGCTCAGCATAAGAAGCGGCTTTCTATATAGTGTTATCACTGATGTCAGCTATGGTCTGTTTACCTTGTACATGTACTTGTAGTAAATAAAGATGTTATTGAAAGCAAACACGAGTACCTAAAACTTACCTATAACTGCGGTGATCAACGTCAGGACGAGCAGCAGTAGACCCAACACCGACGTTCTCCACGCTGTGTACGGTACACCATAACTACTGGTACTGTCCTGCAGAAACACAGTGAATGTAGTATTTATAAGGCGTGAGCACTTACACTTACCCCGGAACTATGGGAAGGAAGTAAATTAGCGGAATATGATGACTTTAAGGAACCGGAGATGATAATGAGTACATTCTTCAAGATACTCATAATACTTTATATAGACAACAGGAAAATGACAACTCGTGTGAGCCAGAAAGATGCCCGAAAAATTTCTTCAGTCAAAGGAAGTTACGTTAAATAATGTATTCCACAAGTTACAGAAGCTTTTATTAGGGTAACTTAAGTTGGTGTAAAGCTTTCTTAAGACATTAAGCTCTATATACAGTGAAACTATGTCAAAGAAAAGCTTGTTTTACAACTAGTATCCCTGTCTTCATACTATACCAGGTCATAAAGTGAAATAAACTTGAGAGAGTGGTGGGAACGACAGAGTTAATGCACGTATTTAAGAAGGGTACAAAAGGGTATACAAAACTTTGTTGAGGTAAAAAAAACCTGGTTTTAAAACCCAGTAAAAGTTTTTTAAGGCGGGGTTAAAGGTTGGGAAGGGTTTTAGGGAAATTGTGTTTGGAAGGGATTGTTTTGGGGTAATTTTAAGTATTTTTTTAAAAGGTTATGAAATGTTTAGAAAATTCCCCAAAAAATTTTGAAAAGGGTTTCTTAAAAAGGGTTTTCCAAAACAAATTTTAGGGGGTTATTAAATGGTTTAAACCCAAAAATTTTTAAGGCTTTTACAGGCTTGAAAAGGAAATTTTTGTTTTAAAATGATTGTTTTTAGGTTTTGTTTTTAAGGGAGGGGTGGGGGAATTTAATGGTTTTAAAGGGTTAAAAGGGTTTTTGGGTTATGTATTTTAGGTTTGTTGTTTTTAGGGGGATTGGTGTTGTTGGGGTAGTTTGTTTTTTATGTGTTGTTAGGTTATGTGTTGTTAATTTTATGTGTTGTTAGGTTATGTTTTGTAGGTTTTGTTTTTTAAGGGGGTTTTAAAAAGGGTATAAAAATTATTGTTGTTATTAGGGTTTTTTTAAAAAGAAAATGTTTTTTTAGAGGTTTTGTTAGGTGTGTTTTTTAGGTGTGTGTGTTAGGTGAGGTTTGTTTAAGATGTGTTTTTTTGGGTTATGTGTTTTTAAAGTTATGTGTTTTTGGGGTTATGTATTTTTGGGTTTGGTTTAAAGGGGTGGATTTTTGGGGAAAGGATTTTTAAAATTAGGGTTTTTAAAAGGAAAAAGTTTTTTTAAGAGTTTTGGTTAGGTGTTTTTTTTGTTAGGTTTGTGTTTTGGGTTTGATTTTGTTAGGGGTTGGTTTATTGTTAAGTTATGTTTTGTTGGGTTTAAGGTGTTTTTTAAGTTAGGGTGTTGTTGGGTTTAAAAGGTGTTGTTATTTTGTGTTTTTTGGGTGATGTGTTGTTAGGGTAGTATTTTTAATTATGTGTTTTAGGTGATGTTTTTGTTAAGTTATGTTTTTTTGGTTATGTTTTTTTTTGGGGTTAAAATGCAAAATTTAAGAAGGGTAACAAAAAGGGGTATAAAAAAACATTTAAATTGTATTTTTCCGGGTTTTTTAAACCCAAAATATAGTTTTTTAAAACGAGGCTGTGTTAGGTGAGTGTTGTTGGGTTTTTTTGTGTTGTTGGGTTTATGTGGTTGTTAGGGTTGGGTTATTTTTTTGGGGTTATGATTTTTAAATTTTGTGTTTTTAAAGGTTATTTTTGTTTGGTAGGGTTTTTGGTTTGGGTTTTTTAAAAAAAATGTGTTGTTGGGGTTTAGGTTTTTTAAATTTTATGGGGTGTTAGGTTATTGTTTTTTAATTAGGTTTTTGTTAGGTTATGTTTTTTGGGTTTAAATGTTTTTAAGGGGTTAAAAAGGGTTTTATTATTGTTTTTAATTAGGGTTTGTTATATTTTTTAAAGGGGGTTTTAGGGGGTGTTTTTGGGGGTTAGGAAATGTTAAGTTATGTTTTTTGTTGGGGTTAATGTTTTGTTAATTATTTTTTGTTTTTTATTTTTTGGGGTTAATGTATTTTTTAAAGTGTTGTTGGGTTTTTTGGGTTGGTTTAGGGTTTTTTGGGTTTGGGGGTTTAATTTAAATGGGGGTTTTTGGTTTATTATTGTTAATTTATGTGTTGTTAGGTTATATGTTTTTTGGGTTATGTATTTTTTAAAGGTTATGTGTTGTTAGGTTAGTTTTTGTTGGGTTTAAGGGTTTGTTAGGTTATTTTTGGGTTAATTTATGTGTTGTTGGGTTTTTGTTTTTAAAGGGGTTATTTTAATTTTTTTAGGTTATGTATTGTTTTTTTTAAGTTTTGGGTTGGGGTTATTGTGTTTTTTAAGAAAGTGTTTGGTTAAATTTAAATTATTTTTTTTATGTTTGTTATGGGTGTTGGGGTTTTGTTGTTAGGTTTTGTTTTTTAAATTTTAATGTTTTTAAGGTTAGTGTTGTTAATGTTTGTTAAGTTATGTGTTGTTAGGTTATATGTTGTTATTTTTATGTATTTTTAAGTTATGTGTTTTTTAAATTTATGTGTTGTTATTACATTTTTGTTGGGTTTAATTATTTTTTAAGTTATGTTTTGGGTTGGGGAGGTTTTTTAATTTTGTTGGGTTTTATGTATTTTTTTAAGTTTTTGTTGTGGGTTATGTTTTTTAAAGTTTTTTTTTTGGGTTTTTTTTTTTTTTTTTGGGGGTTTTTTTTTTTGTTTTTTTTTGTTTTTTTGGTTAGTTTGTTGGGTTTAATTGGCAAAATTTTAAAAGGGTTTTAAAAAGGTTTAAAAAATTTGTTTTGTTAATTAGGGTTTAAAAAAAGTTATGGGGTTTTTTTGGTTAGGGTTTGATGGTTTTTGGGTTTTGGGGTTAGGTATTGTTAATTTTATGTGTTGTTGGGTTTTATTGTTAAAAAGGTTATGTTTTTAAAGTTATTGTTTGGGGGGTTTTTAATTTATTGTTTTGGGTTAAATGTTTTGGTTGGGTTATGTTTTGTTGGGTTTAAAGGGTTTTTAAATTAAATGGGGTTTTTAAAAAGGGTATAAATTTTATTGTTGTTGGTTATTAGGGTTTAAAAAGTTATGGTTTTTAGGAGGTTTTGTTGGGTAAATGTTTTGGGTTGGGGTTAGGTATTTTTTTAAGTTTTTGTGTTGTTGGGTTTTTTTTTTTAAGTTATGTTTTGGGTTTGGGTTAT
Source organism: Cherax quadricarinatus (assembly GCF_026875155.1). Classification (NCBI taxonomy): domain Eukaryota; kingdom Metazoa; phylum Arthropoda; class Malacostraca; order Decapoda; family Parastacidae; genus Cherax; species Cherax quadricarinatus. Next base: position 37,807,925 of record NC_069437.1, on the reverse strand, counting down.
GTGTTGTTGGGTGGGTTTATTTTTAAAGTTTTGTTTTTTTAAATGATTTTTAAATTTTAATTGTTTTTAAGGTTTTTGTGTTTGGGTTAATTTTAGTGTTGTTAGGTTATGTTT
>NC_069437.1:37787811-37802811 GCF_026875155.1 Cherax quadricarinatus | reverse complement strand
CATGTGCTGAACATATCACATGTGCTGAACATATCACATATGCTGAACATACCACATGTGCTGAACATATCACATGTGCTGAACATATCACATATGCTGAACATATCACATGTGCTGAACATATCACATATGCTGAACATATCACATATGCCGAACATATCACATATGCTGAACATATAACATGTGCTGAACATATCACATGTGCTGAACATATCACATGTGCTGAACATATCACATGTGCTGAACATATCACATGTGCTGAACATATCATATGTGCTGAACATATCACATATGCTGAACATACCACATATGCTGAATATATCACATGTGCTGAACATATCACATGTGCTGAACATATCACATGTGCTGAACATATCACATATGCTGAACATATCACATATGCTGAACATATCACATGTGCTGAACATATCACATATGCTGAACATATCACATATGCTGAACATACCACATATGCTGAATATATCACATGTGCTGAACATATCACATGTGCTGAACATATCACATGTGCTGAACATATCACATATGCTGAACATATCACATGTGCTGAACATATCACATGTGCTGAACATATCACATATGCTGAACATATCACATGTGCTGAACATATCACATATGCTGAACATATCACATGTGCTGAACATATCACATATGCTGAACATATCACATGTGCTGAACATATCACATATGCTGAACATACCACACACAAGTATATGAAAAAGAATGATTATGAATATTAATGGTGAATAATCAAGACAATAACTCCGAGGAGGACAGTTGATAGAATTAAAAATATTATAAACGTGCGTCACAAATATTTATAAATGACAAAAAAAAAACTGAATAAAACTCAACAGATTTGATCATCTTAAGACGAACAAATACACTTGCAATTTTTCACCTGATTCATTATACCCACCAGACATTATATCCACCAGACATTATATCCACCAGACATTATATCCACCAGACATTATATCCACCAGACATTATATCCACCAGACAATTATACCCACCAGACATTATATCCAGCAGACATTATATCCACCAGACATTATATCCACCAGACATTATATCCACCAGACATAATATCCACCAGATATTATATCCACCAGACATTATATCCAGCAGACATTATATCCAGCAGACATTATATCCACCAGACATTATATCCACCAGACATTATATCCAGCAGACATTATATCCACCAGACATTATATCCACCAGACATTATACCCACCAGACATTATATCCACCAGACATTATATCCAGCAGACATTATATCCACCAGACATTATATCCACCAGACATTATACCCACCAGACATTATATCCACCAGACATTATATTCACCAGACATTATACCCACAAGACATTATATCCACCAGACATTATATCCAGCAGACATTATATCCACCAGACATTATATCCACCAGACATTATATCCAGCAGACATTATATCCACCAGACATTATATCCAGCAGACATTATGTCCAGCAGACATTATACCCACCAGACATTATATCCAGCAGACATTATATCCAGCAGACATTATATCCACCAGACATTATATCCAGCAGACATTATACCCACCAGACATTATATCCAGCAGACATTAAAATCCACCAGACATTATATCCACCAGACATTATATCCACCAGACATTATACCCACCAGACATTATATCCAGCAGACATTATATCCAGCAGACATTATATCCAACAGACATTATATCCAGCAGACATTATATCCAGCAGACATTATACCCACCAGACATTATATCCAGCAGACAATATACCCACCAGACATTATATCCACCAGACATTATATCCACCAGACATTATATCCACCAGACATTATATCCAGCAGACATTATATCCAGCAGACATTATATCCACCAGACATTATATCCAGCAGACATTATATCCAGCAGACATTATATCCACCAGACATTATATCCAGCAGACATTATACCCACCAGACATTATATCCAGAAGACATTATATCCACCAGACATTATATCCACCAGACATTATATCCAGCAGACATTATATCTACCAGACATATCCACCAGACATTATATCCACCAGACATTATATCCACCAGACATTATATCCACCAGACATTATATCCACCAGACATTATATCCACCAGACATTATATCCACCAGACATTATACCCACCAGACATTATATCCACCAGACATTATATCCACCAGACATTATACCCACCAGACATTATATCACCAGACATTATATCCACCAGACTTTTATATCCACCAGACATTATATCCACCAGACATTATATCCACCAGACATTATATCCACCAGACATTATATCCACCATACATTATATCCACCAGACATTATATCCACCAGACATTATATCCACCAGACATTATATCCACCAGACATTATACCCACCAGACATTATATCAACCAAAACATTATAATCCACCAGACATATCCACCAGACATTATATCCACCAGACATTATATCCCCCAGACATTATATCCACCAGACATTATATCCACCAGACATTATTATCCACCAGACATTATATCCACCAGACATTATACCCACCAGACATTATATCCACCAGACATTATATCCACCAGACATTATATCCACCAGACATATCCACCAGACATTATATCCACCAGACATTATATCCACCAGACATTATATCCACCAGACATTATATCCACCAGACATTATATCCACCAGACATTATATCCACAAGACATTATATCCACCATACATTATATCCACCAGTCATTATATCCAGCAGACATTATATCCACCAGACATTATATCCAGCAGACATTATATCCAGCAGACATTATATCCACCAGACATTATATCCACCAGACATTATGTCCACCAGACATTATATCCACCAGACATTATATCCACCAGACATTATATCCACCAGACAATATGTCCACCAGACATTATATCCAGCAGACATTATATCCAGCAGACATTATATCCAGCAGACATTATATCCAGCAGACATTATATCCAGCAGACATTATATCCACCAGACATTATATCCACCAGACATTATATCCACCAGACATTATATCCACCAGACATTATATCCACAAGACATTATATCCACCATACATTATATCCACCAGACATTATATCCAGCAGACATTATATCCAGCAGACATTATATCCAGCAGACATTATATCCAGCAGACATTATATCCACCATACATTATATCCACCAGTCATTATATCCAGCAGACATTATATCCACCAGACATTATATCCAGCAGACATTATATCCAGCAGACATTATACCCACCAGACATTATATCCAGCAGACATTATATCCAGCAGACATTATATCCACCAGACATTATATCCAGCAGACATTATACCCACCAGACATTATATCCAGCAGACATTATATCCACCAGACATTATATCCACCAGACATTATATCCTCCAGACATTATACCCACCAGACATTATATCCAGCAGACATTATATCCAGCAGACATTATATCCACCCGACATTATATCCAGCAGACATTATATCCAGCAGACATTATATCCACCAGACATTATATCCAGCAGACATTATACCCACCAGACATTATATCCACCAGACATTATATCCACCAGACATTATATCCACCAGACATTATATTCAGCAGACATTATATCCAGCAGACATTATATCCACCAGACATTATATCCAGCAGACATTATATCCAGCAGACATTATATCCACCAGACATTATATCCAGCAGACATTATACCCACCAGACATTATATCCAGCAGACATTATATCCACCAGACATTATATCCACCAGACATTATATCCAGCAGACATTATATCTACCAGACATTATATCCACCAGACATTATATCCACCAGACATTATATCCACCAGACATTATATCCACCAGACATTATATCCACCAGACATTATATCCACCAGACATTATACCCACCAGACATTATATCCACCAGACATTATATCCACCAGACATTATAACCACCAGACATTATACCCACCAGACATTATATCCACCAGACTTTTTTCCACCAGACATTATATCTACCAGACTTATATCCACCGACATTATATCCCCCAGACATTATATCCACCAGACATTATATCCACCAGACATTATATCCACCAGACATTATATCCACCAGACATTATACCCACCAGACATTATATCTACCAGACATTATATCCACCAGACATTATATCCACCAGACATTATATCCACCAGACATTATATCCACCAGACATTATATCCACCAGACATTATATCCACCAGACATATCCACCAGACATTATATCCACCAGACATTATACCCACCAGACATTAAATCCACCAGACATTATATCCACCAGACATTATATCCACCAGACATTATATCCACCAGACATTATATCCACCAGACATTATATCCACCAGACATTTATACCCACCAGACATTATATCCACCAGACATTATATCCACCAGACATTATATCCACCAGACATTATATCCACCAGACATATCCACCAGACATTATATCCACCAGACATTATACCCACCAGACATTAAATCCACCAGACATTATATCCACCAGACATTATATCCACCAGACATTATATCCACCAGACATTATATCCACCAGACATTATATCCACCAGACATTATATCCACCAGACATTATATCCACCAGACATTATATCCACCAGACATTATATCCACCAGACATTATGTCCACCAGACATTATATCCACCAGACATTATATCCACCAGACATTATATCCACCAGACATTATATCGAGCAGACATTATATCCAGCAGACATTATATCCAGCAGACATTATGTCCACCAGACATTATATCCAGCAGACATTATATCCACCAGACATTATATCCACCAGACATTATATCCACCAGACATTATATCCACCAGACATTATGTCCACCAGACATTATGTCCACCAGACATTATGTCCACCAGACATTATATCCAGCAGACATTATATCCACCAGACATTATATCCACCAGACATTATATCCACCAGACATTATATCCACCAGACATTATATCGAGCAGACATTATATCCAGCAGACATTATATCCAGCAGACATTATATCCAGCAGACATTATATCCATCAGACATTATATCCACCAGACATTATATTCTGCAGACATTATATCCACCAGACATTATATCCACCAGACATATCCACCAGACATTATATCCAGCAGACATTATATCCATCAGACACTATATCCACCAGACATTATATCAACCAGACATTATATCCACCAGACATTATATCCACCAGACTTTATACCCACCAGACATTATATCCACCAGACATTATATCCACCAGACATTATATCCACCAGACATTATATCCACCAGACATTATAACAACCAGACATTATATCCACCAGACATTATATCCACCAGACATTATACGCACCAGACATTATATCCACCAGACATTATACCCACCAGACATTATATCCAGCAGACATTATATCCAGCAGACATTATATCCACCAGACATTATATCCACCAGACATTATATCCACCAGACATTATATCCACCAGACATTATATCCACCAGACATTATATCCAGCAGACATTATATCCACCAGACATTATATCCACCAGACATTATATCCACCAGACATTATATCCACCAGACATTATATCCACCAAACATTATATCCACCAGACATTATATCCACCAGACATTATATCCACCAGACATTATAACAACCAGACATTATATCCACCAGACATTATATCCACCAGACATTATACGCACCAGACATTATATCCACCAGACATTATACCCACCAGACATTATATCCAGCAGACATTATATCCAGCAGACATTATATCCACCAGACATTATATCCACCAGACATTATATCCACCAGACATTTTTATCCACCAGACATTATATCCGCAGACATTATATCCACCAGACATTATACCCCACCAGACATTATATCCACCAGACATTATAACAACCAGACATTTTTATCCACCAGACATTATATCCACCAGACATTATACGCACCAGACATTTATATCCACCAGACATTATACCCACCAGACATTTTTATCCAGCAGACATTATATCCAGCAGACATTATATCCACCAGACATTATATCCACCAGACATTATATCCACCAGACATTATATCCACCAGACATTATATCCACCAGACATTATATCCAGCAGACATTATATCCACCAGACATTATATCCACCAGACATTATATCCACCAGACATTATATCCACCAGACATTATATCCACCAAACATTATATCCACCAGACATTATATCCACCAGACATTATATCCACCAGACATTATATCCACCAGATATTATATCCACCAGACATTATATCCACCAGACATTATATCCACCAGACATTATATCCACCAGACATTATATCCACCAGACATTATATCCACCAGACATTATATCCACCAGACATTATAACCACCAGACATTATATCCAGCAGACATTATATCCAGCAGACATTATATCCACCAGACATTATAACCAGCAGACATTATATCCACCAGACATTATATCCACCAGACATTATATCCACCAGACATTATATCCACCAGACATTATATCCACCAGACATTATATCCACCAGACATTATATCCACCAGACATTATATCCATCAGACATTATATCCACCAGACTTTATATCCACCAGGCAATATATCCACCAGACATTATATCCACCAGACATTATATCCACCAGACATTATATCCATCAGACATTATATCCACCAGACATTATATCCGCCAGACATTATATCCACCAGACATTATATCCATCAGACATTATATCCACCAGACATTATATCCACCAGACATTATATCCATCAGACATTATATCCACCAGACATTATATCCACCAGACATTATATCCACCAGACATTATATCCATCAGACATTATATCCACCAGACATTATATCCAGCAGACATTATATCCACCAGACATTATATCCACCAGACATTATATCCACCAGACATTATATCCACCAGACATTATATCCACCAGACATTATATCCACCAGACATTATATCCACCAGACATTATATCCAGCAGACATTATATCCACCAGACATTATATCCACCAGACTTATATCCACCAGACATTATATCCACCAGACATTATATCCAGCAGACATTATATCCACCAGACATTATATCCACCAGACATTATATCCACCAGACATTATATCCACCAGACATTATATCCACCAGACATTATATCATCAGACATTATATCCACCAGACATTATATCCAGCAGACATTATATCCACCAGACATTATATCCACCAGACATTATATCCACCAGACATTATATCCACCAGACATTATATCCATCAGACATTATATCCACCAGACATTATATCCAGCAGACTTTATATCCAGCAGACATTATATCCACCAGACATTATATCCACCAGACATTATATCCACCAGACATTATATCCACCAGACATTATATCCACCAGACGTTATATCCACCAGACGTTATATCCACAAGACATTATATCCACCAGACATTATATCCAGCAGACATTATATCCAGCAGACATTAAATCCACCAGACATTATATCCAGCAGACATTATATCCAGCAGACATTATATCCACCAGACATTATATGCACCAGACATTATATCCACCAGACATTATATCCACCAGACATTATATCCAGCAGACATTATATCCAGCAGACATTATATCCAGCAGACATTATATCCAGCAGACATTATATCCACCAGACATTATATCCACCAGACGTTATATCCACCAGACGTTATATCCACCAGACGTTATATCCACCAGACATTATATCCACCAGACATTATATCCACCAGACATTATATCCACCAGACATTATATCCACCAGACATTATATCCACCAGACATTATATCCACCAGACATTATATCCACCAGACATTATATCCAGCAGACATTATATCCACCAGACATTATATCCACCAGACATTATATCCACCAGACATTATATCCACCAGACATTATATCCAGCAGACATTATATCCACCAGACATTATATCCACCAGACATTATATCCACCAGACATTATATCCAGCAGACATTATATCCATCAGACATTATATCCACCAGACATTATATCCACCAGACATTATATCCACCAGATATTATATCCACCAGACATTATACCCACCTGACATTATATCCACCAGACATTATATCCACCAGACATTATATCCACCAGACATTATATCCACCAGACATTATATCCAGCAGACATTTATATCCACCAGACTTTATTTTCCACCAGACATTATATCCACCAGACATTATACCCACCAGACATTATATCCACCAGACATTTATCCACCAGACATTATATCCACCAGACATTATATCCACCAGACATTACATCCAGCAGACATATCCACCAGACATTACATCCAGCAGACATTATATCCACCAGACATTACATCCACCAGACATTATATCCACCAGACATTATATCCACCAGACATTATATCCACCAGACATTACATCCAGCAGACATTATATCCACCAGACATTACATCCAACAGACATTATATCCACCAGACATTATATCCACCAGACATTATATCCACCAGACATTATATCCACCAGACATTATATCCACCAGACATTACATCCAGGAGACATTATATCCACCAGACATTACATCCAGCAGACATTATATCCACCAGACATTATATCCACCAGACATTACATCCAGCAGACATTATATCCACCAGACATTACATCCACCAGACATTATATCCACCAGACATTATATCCACCAGACATTACATCCAGCAGACATTATATCCACCAGACATTACATCCAGCAGACATTATATCCACCAGACATTACATCCACCAGACATTATATCCAGCAGACATTACATCCAGCAGACATTATATCCACCAGACATTATATCCACCAGACATTATATCCACCAGACATTATATCCACCAGACATTATATCCACCAGACATTACATCCACCAGGCATTATATCCAGCAGACATTATATCCACCAGACATTATATCCACCAGACATTATATCCACCAGACATTATATCCACCAGACATTACATCCACCAGACATTATATCCAGCAGACATTATATCCACCAGTCATTATATCCACCAGACATTACATCCAGCAGACATTATATCCACCAGACATTATATCCACCAGACATTACATCCAGCAGACATTATATCCACCAGACATTATATCCACCAGACATTATATCCACCAGACATTATATCCACCAGACATTATATCCACCAGACATTATATCCACCAGACATTACATCCAGCAGACATTATATCCACCAGACATTATATCCACCAGACATTACATCCAGCAGACATTATATCCACCAGACATTACATCCAGCAGACATTATATCCACCAGACATTATATCCAGCAGACATTATATCCACCAGACATTACATCCAGCAGACATTATATCCACCAGACATTACATCCAGCAGACATTATATCCACCAGACATTATATCCAGCAGACATTATATCCACCAGACATTATATCCACCAGACATTATATCCCCCCAGACATTACATCCAGCAGACATTATATCCACCAGACATTACATCCAGCAGACATTATATCCAGCAGACATTATATCCAGCAGACGTTATATCCACCAGACATTACATCCAGCAGACATTATATCCACCAGACATTACATCCAGCAGACATTATATCCACCAGACATTACATCCAGCAGACATTATATCCACCAGACATTATATCCACCAAACATTATATCCACCAGACATTATATCCACCAGACATTATATCCACCAGACATTATATCCACCAGACATTATATCCACCAGACATTATATCCACCAGACATTATATCCACCAGACATTATATCCACCAGACATTATATCCACCAAACATTATATCCACCAGACATTATATCCACCAGACATTATATCCACCAGACACTGTGTTACGCCGAGATGCCACTTTGTAAGATATAACTTTTATTTTTTTATTATTATCACACTGGCCGATTCCCACCAAGGCAGGGTGGCCCGAGAAAGAAAAACTTTCACCATCATTCACTCCATCACTGTCTTGCCAGAAGGGTGCTTTACACTACAGTTTTTAAACTGCAACATTAACACCCCTCCTTCAGAGTGCAGGCACTGTACTTCCCATCTCCAGGACTCAAGTCCGGCCTGCCGGTTTCCCTGAACCACTTCATAAATGTTACTTTGCTCACACTCCAACAGCACGTCAAGTATTAAAAACCATTTGTCTCCATTCACTCCTATCAAACACGCTCACGCATGCCTGCTGGAAGTCCAAGCCCCTCGCACACAAAACCTCCTTTACCCCCTCCCTCCAACCTTTCCTAGGCCGACCCCTACCCCGCCTTCCTTCCACTACAGACTGATACACTCTTGAAGTCATTCTGTTTCGCTCCATTCTCTCTACATGTCCGAACCACCTCAACAACCCTTCCTCAGCCCTCTGGACAACAGTTTTGGTATTAAAAACCATTTGTCTCCATTCTGTTCATCTAATATTACATTGCAATTACCATCGTTAATACCTAACACGAGAGTAATCAACTTTATGTTAAATATTCATCTTTATCTTCACCTGGCTGGAGAGAGTTACCTGGAGAGAGTTTCGGGGGTCAACGCCCCCGCGGCCCGGTCTGGCCTCCTGGTGGATCAGCCCCTGATCAACCAGGCTGTTGCTGCTGGCTGCACGCAAACCAACGTACGAGCCACAGCTCGGCTGATCAGGAACTGACTTTAGGTGCTTGTCCAGTGCCAGCTTGAAGACTGCCAGGGGTCTGTTGGTAATCCCCCTTATGTGTGCTGGGAGGCAGTTGAACAGTCTCGGGCCCCTGACACTTATTGTATGGTCTCTTAACGTGCTAGTGACACCCCTGCTTTTCATTGGGGGGATGGTGCATCGTCTGCCAAGTCTTTTGCTTTCGTAGCGAGTGATTTTCGTGTGCAAGTTCGGTACTAGTCCCTCTAGGATTTTCCAGGTGTATATAATCATGTATCTCTCCCTCCTGCGTTCCAGGGAATACAGGTTTAGAAACCTCAAGCGCTCCCAGTAATTGAGGTGTTTTATCTCCGTTATGCGCGCCGTGAAAGTTCTCTGTACATTTTCTAGGTCGGCAATTTCACCTGCCTTGAAAGGTGCTGTTAGAGTGCAGCAATATTCCAGCCTAGATAGAACAAGTGACCTGAAGAGTGTCATCATGGGCTTGGCCTCCCTAGTTTTGAAGGTTCTCATTATCCATCCTGTCATTTTTCTAGCAGATGCGATTGATACAATGTTATGGTCCTTGAAGGTGAGATCCTCCGACATAATCACTCCCAGGTCTTTGACGTTGGTGTTTCGCTCTATTTTGTGGCCAGAATTTGTTTTGTACTCTGATGAAGATTTAATTTCCTCGGGTTTACCATATTGAGAAATTGAAATTTTAAAATCTTTAAACTTAATATTGTTTTCCCCCAGCCCACTAAAAGTTTTGGGTTTGATGCCGCCGGGAGTTTTGCAGTTTTCCTGAAAGGGAAAAACACTTTAAAGCAGATTGGGGTTTTGTCATTTTGCAAAGGAAGAAAACGGTGCTGTGGCTGACCCCTTTGTCTATGTGGGATATGGGATGGGGAACAAGAGGGGAGCTAGTATTTTGGTGCCTTGTGGAACAGAGTTTTTCCCCCCGATTGCCCGGACTTTACTCTTTTGGGACGACAACCCCTCTGTGTTTTTGTTAGTGGGGAAATTATAGTTCCATCGACCGTTTTTTCCCTGTTATTCCCTTTTTGAAAACGCATTTTTTCGCTAAAAAGGGGCCATGGCAAATTTTTGGTCGAAGGTTTTTTGGGGCAAAGATGTAATATTTTTAACTTTCTGCATTTTTTTTGTCTTCTAGGGCTTTTTGGGAAACCTTTTTCGTATTGATCCAATAGTTGGGGACAGACAGGGGGGGAGGACCTTTCTAAACCCATGTTGCCCGGGTTGTTTTAAAAGGGGGGGTTTTTCTGTAGGGGTTTGGTGATTTTGCTTCTTAGGCCCCCTTTCAAAGTTTTTATGATAGGGGATGTTATTTGGGGCTTTTTAATTTTGGTAAAGGGGAAAAAAACAAAAAATAAGAAAGCCAAAATTACAGCGTTTTGATAAACAAAGAGGTCGACTGTACTTCATTGTGGGAGCGGGCCAAAGAATCACCGGGCCTAAAATAAAGGGAAATTTAATACTTTTGAAATCAGTCAAACCCACATTTATTGGGTTAAAATAATTTAAGTAGATCCTTAAAATTTTTAGCTCAAATCACCGACCAGAAATTTTTTTAAATAAGTGACCCACTGATCAGAGCAAACGACTGGCCCGCCCCTTTAAAACGGCCCGGGAAACCCTTGACGGGCCCCCAAACCCCGGGACGGTTTAAAACCATTTTCGGGAAACAAAAAAGCGACTGAAAAAAGGGGGGATGGGTTTGTAGGCGCCCCTTATAAAAAACAAAAAATTAAAAAAAAAAATTCGGAAGGGAGAGGGGAAGCTGTCCAATAAAAAAAAGAGTTAGAAACAAAAAATTACAAATAGCTAAGTTTAAAATTTAAGGTTTTTTAATTTTAAATATTAAAAAGAAGGTTGTGGGTAAAATTTTGCAGTAAATCAACCTTTTTAAAAATTCTTTAATGAAGCTGTGTGTAGTCTGGGGTCGGGGTCAAACAAAACGGGTTTCCACATGGATAAATTGAAATTTTGTGGAAATTGGGTTGTCACGCTCCTTGTGCAGATACCCCAAAACTAGTACAAGCAGTTTTAAAAACCCCAGAAAGTGTTTTTGGGTATCCCCAAAATGAGGAAAAACTTGGACAAAAATTCCCAAGGGTTTAAAAAAAAGAGGATAAATCAAAGGCTTTCATAAAAAAAACCGGGGAAGTTTCTAAAACCCAGTTGGGGAACTTTAAAAATTTCCCGGGTTTTGAATTGGTACGGGCCCTTAAATACTGGCCATGTAGTCAAAAACTTTTAAGGTGGGGTGAGGGTCCGGTGGGGCAGTAAAGGTAGGGCTGAAAGTGCTGTCCGGGGAGACGTAATGGTGAACTGGGGTGCTGTCCGGGGAGCCCAGAAAATGGTAAGCTGGAGAAAATGCCCCTGGGGGACAGTAATGGGGAAGCTGGAGGGGTCTGGGAGACAGAAATGGTGAAAGCGGGGGATACTGCCCTGGTAACAAAATTTTGAAGTAGAGATTTTTTCCCGGAACGGGAATTAAAAAAAAAGGAGGAAAAAACATAAAAATGACCCAAAAATAGAGGAAAAGGAGCCATATGGGGAAACAAGTGTGGGTCAAAGATAAGATAAAAACCAATTTTGCAAAACCCAAAAATTACCGCGGGAAAATAGCAAACAAGAGGACTCCAAAACCCAATAGGGGGGAAAAAATTCCCAAAAAACCAAAGGGGGGGAGCCCCAATTGTTGGTGAAAAGGAGGATGGGAAAAAAGCCCAAGGGAAACATGCCCAACGGGGAAATTTCAGCCCCACAGAAACCCAAGGCAAAACGGAAACCAAGCCTTTTTGCAAAAAACTTTTGCATTTTGGTATCGGCTGGCTGGGGAAATTTTGGAAAAAAACAGAGGGTAAAAGCAACAAAGGGACCACCACTTAGAAAATTTCAGGCCACCTTTTGAAAAAAACGGGGAAAAATGAAAAACTCCCTTCCTGAAAAGTTTTTTCCCACCCCTGAAAGTTTACCCTTCCCAGAACAAAAAAAAGGGTGCTTTTAATTTAAAAATTGCCGGGGCTTTCCATCTAAAGGGGGAACAAAAAGATAAAAAACCATCCAGGCCAGGGAAAAAACCTTTGGGTACCCACAGCAACCCAAGGGGGAAGGGGTTTTTTAGTGCCGGGAAGGAAAAAAAAACTGGCGGAAAGGGCAGAAATCGAAAAACCAAATCCAGTCTTTTCCTTTGGAGGGGAAAACCCAGGGGGAAGGGGCCTCCACCCCAAAACCCAAACGGGATACGGGAAAACAAAACCGGAAAAAAAAATCCCCCCCCAGCCCAAACCCAATCCCAAAACCCATCCGAAACATTCTTCTTTGAAAATTTTAAAACGGGGGCTAAACCCCAGCAAAAAACAACAAAATCCCTTTTTCCGGGGGACTGCTTGCAAAGGCAAAGGAAAAGTTCCCCGGCTTTCACTGAGCCCTCACATAAAGGATCAATTGGAAAAACGAAAAAAGGATCCCAAAAAAACAACCTATCCCGATAGAAAAGGATAAAAGGCAAAAGGGGGGGTTGGCCTGTAAAATTGGGCAGGGGCCCACTTGTTTGCACAGAATGTTTAAATTTCCCTAAAATGAAGTAGTGGAATTTTTTAGCGGGTAAAGGTCGAGAAACCAAAACCTAGTCATTGTGGTTTAACAAGCCCCCGGGATGCAACATCCCAGAAAATTCCAGGAAAAAGTGAAAAAAAATTGGGGCCCCTTAAAAATTTCCACTCCTCCAAAAAATTTGTCCTGGGGTTTCAAAAAAGGCACCAAAAATTTGGGGAAAAAAAAATTTTTTCCCAAAGCCCGGGGAAAAAAAACCCCACCCAACATTTTTAAAACAAAAACAAAAACCAAATAACCCCATTAAAAAAAAAAAACCCCCCTCATTTTAAAAATTTTAAATCTGAAAGAAATTCCCTTTAAAAAAAAAAAAAAATTTTTTTTTGGGGAGGGGCCCCCAAAAAAAATTAGTCCGGGGAGCCCCCAACCAAAAAAAAACAAAAAGGGGGACCAAGGGCCCCCTACCTTTGCTGGGTAAAAAAACAAGCCCAAACCCCTGAAAAATTTTTCCGGGGTATGTACAAAAAATTTTTTTTAAAGAAAAAAAGGG
>NC_069437.1:37682586-37787311 GCF_026875155.1 Cherax quadricarinatus | reverse complement strand
GGTTATGTTTGTTAGGTTTTTGTTGTTGGGGTTTTGTTGTTAGGTTAGTGTTGTTGGGTTATGTTTGTTAAGTTATTGTTTTATTATTGTTGTTAGGTTATGTTTGTTAGTTTGGTATTTTTTGTTAGGTTATGTGTTTTTAAGTTATGGTTGTTAGGTTTTGTGTTGAAGGTTTGTTTGTTGGGTATGTTTTTTAGGGTATATTTGTTAGTTATGTGTTGTTGGGTTATGTATTTTTAAAGTTTTGTTAGGTTATGTTTTAGTTATGTGTTGAAATTTTATTTTGTTAGGTTGTGTTTTGTTAGTGTTGTTAGTATGTGTTGTTAGGAGTTTGGTTATTTTTGTTAGTTATGTTTGTGGGTTAGTGTGTTTGGGTGGTATTTTAGGTTTATTTTTGTTGGGTTTATGTGTTGTTAGGTAGAAATGTTGGTATGTGTAGTAGATTAGGTTAGTTTGTTGGGTTATGTATTGTTAAGTAAGGTTTGTTAGGTTAATGTTGAAAAGTATGTAGTTGAAGGTTATGTTTGTAGGTTATGGGTAGGTTGTGTAGTGTTGTTATGTTTGTTAGTAGGTTATGCAGGAGGTTATGCATTAAGGTAGTTAGGTTAGGTTAAGTTGGGTAGTTTAGGTTAGGTTTAGGTAGGTTAGTTAGGTTAGGTAGGTTTAGGTTAGTTAGGGTTTCGGTTAGGTAGGTTAGTTTGTTAGGTTAGGATAGGTTATTAGGTTAAGGTTAGTTAGTTAGAAAAAGTTAAAAGGATAGGTTATTAGGTTAGGATTGTTAGTTGGTTATGAAGTTAGGTTTGGAACTTAAGTTGAAGGTAAGTTAGGACCGTATAAGTCGTAAGTAGGTTAATTTGACGGCTAGTACGGTTACGTTGGGTTTAGTTATGGAGGTATATGTGGTAGGTAGGATTTAAAATTAAGGTAGGTAAGGTTAAGAAAAATAAGGTTTTTGAAGGATAGAAAAGTACAGCGCGAGAGAACCCAGACAGACAAAACAGTGACAGAGACAGAGACAGACAAAACATAGGAAGAGAGAGAGAGAGAGAGAAGAAGAGAGAGGAGAGAGAAACAGTCAGATAATTACTGTTGAAGACTGAACATTTTACATCACTGACCGCTTAGTGAGGGAATGCGGTGAATATTAAACATCTGAGTTACTAATCCCAACAACAGGGAAATATGTCTTCATATATTAAGATGATAAACACCGGGAAATGTCTTTATTCTGAAGAACTTTGTCTCACTACAGAACACGGGGTATCAGGCCCTACATTTGCCTCTTTTCCTAAGCTGAGGGATTATTACTTCACCTTCTTCGTCCCCAAATTTATTAACTTCAGTAATTAATTATAAAGCCCTGCATATTTTCTGTATTGTTTTTTATTTATGTTATGACACTCACATATGCTTAAAACTATCACATGTGCTGAACATATCACAAAATGCTGAACATATAACATATGTTTGAACAAATCACATATCTGAACATATCACTTTATGTTTGAACAATAATACTATATATACGTAGTAACATAACATTTAAATTCACAAAACTAAATTAACTTCTGAACTTATTACTTTGTAACATACACCTGCTGACAAATACCTGTGCTGAAATATCCTTCCACATATCCATACAAAAATTATAGTACTAACAACAAGGGCGAACAATCACAGTTGAACATTACATGTAACAAAATAATGCGAACATATAAGTCTGAACTAACTGTGCGAACATATCACATGTGCTAAAACAATTTTTGCTAACAAAAATCACATTTTTAAAAAACCTTGCTGAACTTCCGTGCTGAAAAATTCCTGCTGGGCCCCCAAATTCCATGTGCTGCTTCCTGGCTGAACATACACAGGCTAAAAACCAGGGCAAACAATCCAGGCTGAACAATCACAGGTAACAACACAGGCCCTAATATTCACATGGCGAACATACAAAAGGCGAACATACACTTGGGAACATTCCATATGCTCTATACAGTGCGAACTATCAATTTTTTGAACTTATACATCTAAAAATCAAGGCTGCATATCACTGTGTGAACAATTCCATTCAAACAATCACGTGGAACATATCAAAATTGCTAAAATATCACATGCGAACAATCACTTTGCTGAAATATCACTCGAACATATCACATGGGAAACTATAACAGTGTGAACAATCCATGTGCTAAACTTTTCACTTTGCTGAAATATACGTGCTAAACATTTTCCATTGCAAAATATCCTGCTGAACTATCACATGTGCTAAAAACATATCACATGTGAACTACCCCTTGCTGAAAACACGTGCTGAACATTCAAGGGTGTGAAATCAATGGGGGAAAACAATCACATGTGCTGACATTCAATGGCGAAATATCAATGTGCTGAACAATCACAGTGCGAAATATACATGTGCTAAACAAAAATGCCACAGCAACACAAGAGGGAGATGTTTTTAGTGCCAGGAAGGATAAAAAAAACTGGCAGGAAATGGCAAAAATCGTACAACCAAATCCAGTCATTCTGGAGTGGAACCACAGTCGATTGCCTCCACTCCCAACCAACAGATACGATACAAATCCGGAAAAAAAATCCCACCCCCAGTACCAACATACCACCAGTCCGTAACATTCTTCTTTGCCAAATATACAGGTCTAAAGCCAGCAATAACAACAAAATACCTTTTCATCCGAGGACTGCTTGCAGAGGCAAAGCAATGTTCGCGGCTTCACTGCGACCCACATAAAGATCACTTGACAACGAAATATGATCCCAGTTACAACCGCTACAGATGTGACAGAGTGTAGCCAGGCAAAAGGGGGTGTTGGCTGTACATTGCAGAGTCACTGTTTGCACAGAACTGCTTAATGCCTCAAATGACTGTATGGAAGTTTAGCAGTAAAAGGTCGAGAACCAAACCTAGTCCATTGTGTAGTCCTACAAGCCTCCGGATGCAACATCCCAGCAATTCCAGACCAGCAGTTTAAAAATTGACCACTGTCTGGAAAATCTTCCAGCTCCTGCACCCAACATCTTGCTCCTGGTGGATTTCAACTTAAGGCACCTAAATGGAGGAATATAGCAAATAATATTGTTGCAGTAATAACACCAGGAGGCAGCTCTGATGAAAACACACACTCACACGACTTTTAAATCTCTGCACAAAATTCAATTTTAAACCATCAAATATTAGAGCCTACTAGACAGGAGAATACACTAGCCTCATCTTCACTAACAAATGATGATCTGATAAGAAATGTCACCATATCAAAACAATATAACTCAGAATCAAACATAATTGAGGTTCAGACATGTATGCTGACCTCAGACCGACAAAATGAGACTAGTCACGAGGGACATTCACCAAATACAACTTCAATAACAAAAACATAAAGTGGACCAAGTAAAACCAATCCCTAGAACCGATATAAGCTGGGAAGAAATACTACGCACCACAGACCAAACTTTATGCCTAAACAGATTAACTCGGTGGCACTCGATGTATGCACAAGGCTTATTCCTCTAAAAAAAGGAAGAGTAGATTAAATAGAAAGAGACAGTCTCCACCTTTACAGCGAACGAAAAGAAATAACAAAGCGGCTAAAAAAGGCCAATATATCGAAATGCGTAGGGAAACACTGTTCAGAGGAAATACTAAGCATCGAACTTAAGCTAAATGACTCCTTTAGAGTCAGAATCGCGAAGGAACTAAAAGCCTAAAGAAATCGAAAGAAACCAAAGTATTGTCTCTCCTATGCCAAATCAAAATCGAGAACAACGTCCAGTATTGGGCCCCTACTTAAACAAATGGGTCCTACACAATGACAGCAAGGAATGATGGAGCTACACAGTCCCAATCTGACTCAGTTTTTAGCAAGCCGCTAACCAGACTGAGAGTCGAAGAACAGAAATGAATATTTTATGAGAGAGCCCCAAAATTTGATTAACACAAGCCCTATCCGATTTATCCTGACGCCAAATGACTTCGAAACAGGCGATAAATGACATGCCCATGCACTCTGCCCCAGGGCCAGACTCATTGAACTCTAGTTCATCACGAACTGCAAGAAAGGCCCCAATCACGAGCCTTCTTCCATCCTATGGAGAGGAGCAAGGACACGGGGGTCGTCTCACTCATTTTACTAAAACAACCAGACATCGCCCCATCTCCAACAAAGGGGCAGTAAAGCAACAAGCAAAAACTACAGACCAAAGAGCACTACTAACATCCATATCAATAAAAAATCTTAGAAAGGGTCCGAAAAGCAGATCACCACCCATCTAGACAACACCATAAGTTACACAACCCAGGGCAACCATGGTTTAGAACATTCGCTTCCTGTATGTCTCAACTACTGGATCACTACGACAAGGTCCTAAATGCACTAGAAGACAAAAGAATGGCAGATGTCATATATACAGACTTTGCAAAAGCCTTCGACAAGTGTGACCATGGCGTAATAGCGCACAAATGCGCCTAAAAGGAATAACAGGAAAAGTTGTGACGATGGATCTATATTTGCCTCACAACAGAACACAGAGAAGTAAGTCCGTCAACAGAGTTAAAAGTCCGAGCAGCTACGTGAAAGAGCACTGTTTCACAAGCACAGTACTAGCTCCCATCTTGTTCCTCATCTCATATCCGATCTTAGACAAGGAGTCAGCCACAGCACCGGTCTTCCCTTTGCAGATGAACACCCGAATCTGCCATGACAGTGGTCCTTCCCATTGGCAGACACAGCAAGGACTCCAGGCGGACATCAACAAATCCTTTTCAGTGGGCTGCAGAAATCACTATGAAGTTCAACGATGAGAAATTTTCACAATTACTCAGATATGGTAAACAAGAGGAAATTAAATCTTCATCAGAGGTACAAAACAATCTGGCCACAAAATAGAGCGAAACACCAACCGTCAAAGACCTGGGAGGATTATGTCGGAGGATCTCACCTTCAAGGACCATAACATGATTCAATCGCAATCTGCTAGAAAAAACAGGTTGGATAATGAAGAACCTTCAAAACTAGGAGGCCAAGCCCATGATGACACTCTTCGGTCCACTGTTCTATCTAGGCTGGAATATTGCTGCACTCTAACAGCACCATTCAGCAGGTGATAATTGCCCGACCTAGAAATTTTACCGAAACTTCACGGCGCGCATAACGGAGATAAAACACCTTCAATTACTGGGAGCGCACGAGGTTTCTAAACCTGTATTCCCTGGAACGCCGGAGGGAGAGATACATGATTATATACACCTGGAAAATCCTAGAGGGACTAGTACCTACCGAACTTGCACCCGAAAATCAACTCACTACGAAAGCAAAAGACTTGGCAGACGATGCACCACCCCCCCAATGAAAAGCAGGGGTGTCAGTTTTTTTCTAGCACGTTAAGAAAGAGACGCTACAATAATGTCAGGGGACCGAGACTGTTCAACTGCCTCCCAGCACACATAAGGGGATTACCAACAGACCCTGGCAGTCTTCAAGCTGCACTGACCAGCACCTAAAGGCGTTTTCTGATCAGCCGGGCTGTGGCTCGTACGTTGGTTTGCTGCAAGCCAGCAGCAACACCTGGTTGAATCAGGCGCTGATCCACCAGGAGGCCTGGTCACAACCGGGCCGCGGGGGCGTTGACCCCCCGAACTCACTCCAGGTAAACCTCCAGTATTGCTTTACTGCCCCCCTTTGTGGAGTGGGCTATGTCAACCATATTCATTAGATTATAACTTTTTAAGATTGAATTAGTTTTGGATGGTTCCACCATGGGTACGACCAAAATATGACTCACGAAAACGAAATGACAAACGATTCAAACAAACCATGACCACGGACGGGGATAGAACCCGCGTCACCTTTGCACTACACTCCCACAAGGGAGGTTCCTTTGACGCTGGTGAGGGGCTCCTTATCTTGGGAATTGGGATCTGGCTCCAGTTCCCTACATTAAGCCTAAATACCTTCCATTCCCACCCCCACATTGAACTGCATAAATCCTACGGTCTTAGCGCTCCCCCCATGCTTATAATAAACTGCACTACTCGCCTGACGCCAGCCTGACGTGTTTCCCCCCCCAGGGGTAAGAGGTGTAGGTTAAGCAGAACAACACCTGTCCTCAGTCTCGAGTCTTCCTTTCCTTTCAATTTACTTTGAATAAGAAACTAACCTGGAACAAACAGCATTATTTGTCTCAGTCCTGCAGAAAAGTGCAGTACTTGTGATACTTTCACTTAGTAAGAAGCTCTCTTGTGTTAGAAGACCAGTTTACACTGCACAAATTATAAGTGTTCAAAACATTGATCGTCTCAGGAAATTGAGACTGTGTAACTTTATCAAATCTAAGTTTTAAAAAACGCAGTCACCAGAATGGACGACATTGTAACTATATGTATTATAAGTCCTGTTAAAGTGCTTGTGTCTATTGAATAAAGTAACAGGTTACCATTAAAGTACCTTAAGATCATAAATAATATACGTTAAATTAAAAGTAAATATTATATTTTTTTTTATTTCCCTTAATCCAAGAAGAATTGAATAATATCAATATATTAATTTTCTTATTACGATTTCCCATGTGTAAATTATTCATGACTCACGAAATCGTAATGACAAACGATTTGCAAACAAACCACACACGGGTTGGAATTGAACAGGCGGTCAAGAGTCTCAAAACTCCAGACCGTCGCATTACCACCTGGGACCAGCTAGTTACCATAAAATTCGTCCCACTACTAGGTAAAATTCTACACCATAGGAATGGTTAGCATAGGGACTTGATTAACCCACCAGACAATTATAGCCAGCAGACAAATAACCCAGACAGACATTATATCCACCAGACATTATATCCACCAGACATTATATCCAACCAGACATTATATCCAGCAGACATTATATCCAGCCGACATTAAATCCACCAGGACATTATATCCCAAGCAGAACATTATATCCCAGGACATTATATCCCACCGACATTATATCCACAGACCATTATACCACCAGACTTTATATCCAGAAGACAATTATATCCACCTACATTATATCCACAGACATTATATCCAGCAAGATTATATCGTACCAGACATTCCACCAACATTAAATTCCACCAGACATGAATATCCACCAGACATTATATCCACCAAACATTATATCCACCAACATTAATCCACCAGACATTAGATCCACCAAGACATGTATACCCACCAGACAATATATCCACCCAGACATTATATCCACCAACATTATACCCACCAGACATTATACCACCAGACATATATCCACCAACATTAATCCACCAACATTATATCCCACCAACCATTATAACCACCAACATTTATACCACCAGACATTTAATCCACCATACATTATATCCACCAGACATTATATCCACCAACATTATATCCACCAGACATTATATCCTCCCACATTATACCCCACCAGACTATAACAACCAGACATTATAATCCAACAACATATCCACCAACATTATATCCACCAGACATTATATCCCCCAACATTATATCCACCAGACATTATATCCACCAGACATTATTATCCACCCAGACCCATTATATCCACCAACATTATTCCCACCAACATTAAACCACTCAACATTAAATCCACCAACATTATATCCACCAGACATATCCACCAGACATTATATCCACCAACATTATATCCACCATACATTATATCCACCAGACATTATATCCACAACATTATATCCACCAGAACATTATACCACAAGACATTATATCCACCATACATTATATCCACCCGTCTTATATCCAGCAACATTATATCCACCAGAACATTATATCCAGCAACATTATATCCAGCAGACTTATATCCACCAGACATTATATCCACCAGGCCATTATGTCCCCAGACATTATATCCACCAGACATTATATACCACCAGACATTATATCCACCAGACAATATGTCCAACAGACATTAATCCAGCGAACTTTATAATCCAGCAGACAGTATATCCAGCAGACATAAATCCAGCCAGACATTATAGCCAGCAGACATTATCTCCACCAACATTTATATCCACCAGACCTTATATCCAACCAGACATTTATATCCACCAGACATTATATCCCCAAGACATTAAATCCACCATACATATATCCACCAGACATTATATCCCAGCAGAACATTTATATCCACAGAACATTCTATCCAGCAGACATTATATCCAGCAGACATATATCCCACCATAAATTATATCCACCATCATTATATCCAGCAGACATTATATCCACCAACATTATATTCCAGCAACATTATATCCAGCAGACAATATACCCACCAAGACATTATATCCCAGCAGACATTATAGCCAGCAGACATTATATCCACCAGACATTATATCCAGCAGACATTTATACCCACCAGACATTAAATCCAGCAGACATTATATCCACCAGACATTAATCCCCCAGACTTATATCCTCCAGACATTCTACCCCCAGACATTAATCCAGCAGACATTATATCCAGCAACATATTTATCCACCCGACGTATTATATCCAGCAGACATTATTCCAGCAGACATTATATACACCAGACATTATATCCAGCAGCCATTATACCCACCAGACATTATATCCACCAGACATTATATCCACCAGACATATATCCACAGACATTATATTCAGCAACAATTATTCTCCAGCAGACATTATATCGACCACCAGACAGTATATCCAGCAGACATTAATCCACAGCACATTATAACCACCAGACATTATATCCAGGCAGACATTATACCCACCAGACACTATATCCACAGACATAATATCCACCAGACATAATATCCACCAACATTATATCCAGCAGGACATTAGATCTACCAGAATTATATCCACCCAGACATTATATCCACCAGACATTATATCCACCAGACATTATATCCCACCAACATATAATCCACCAGACATTATATCCACCAGACATTATAAACCCCCAGACCTTATATCCACCAAGACATTCTATCCACCAGACATTATAGACCACCAGACATTATACCCACCGACATTATATCCACCAGAACATTTATATCCACCAGACATTAGATCTACCAACATTAATATCCAACCGACATTAATAATCCACCATACATTATATCCACCAAACATTAGATCCACCAACATTATATCCACCAGACATTATATCCACCAGACATTATACCCACCAACATTATATCCTCCAGACATTATATTCCACCAGACATTATATCCACCAGACATTATATCCACCAGACATTAATCCACCAGACATTATATCCACCAGACTATTATATCCACCAACATATCCAACAGACATTAAATCCACCAGACATTAACCCCCAGACATTAAATCCACTCAGGACATTATTCCACCAGACATTATATCCACCAACATTATATCCACCAGACATTATATCCACCAGACATTATATCCACCAGACATTATACCCACCAGACTTAATATCCACCAGACATTATATCACACCAGACATTATAATCCACCAGACCAATTAAATTAATAAATCCACCAACATATCACCAGACATTATATCCACCAGACATTATACCCACCAGACATTAAATCCACCAGGCATATATCCACCAGACATTATATCCAACCCAACTTATATCCACCTCACATTATATCCACCAACATTAAATCCACCAGACATTATATCCACCAGACATTATATCCACCAGACATTATATCCACCAGACATATATCCACCAGACATTATGTCCATCCAGACATTATATCCAGCCCAGACATTATATCCACCAGACATATATATCCACCAACATTATATCGAGCCAGACATTATTCCAGCAGACATTATATCCAGCAGACATTATGTCCACCAGACATTAATCCAGCAAAGCATTAATCCTCCAGACTTTATATCCACCAGAACATTATATCCATCCAGACATTAATCCATCCCAGACATTAATGTCCACCAGACATTATGTCCACCAGACCATTATTCCACCTGACATTATAACCAGCAGACATTATATCCACCAGCCATTATATCCACCGACATTATATCCACCAGACATTATATCCACCAACATTATATCGTGCAACATAAGATCCAGCAGACATTATATCCAGCAGACATTATATCCAGCAGACATTATATCCAGCAACATTATATCCCCCAGACATTAAATTCTGCAGACATTATATCCACCAACATTTATATCCACCAGAACATATCCACCAGACATATCTCCAGCAGACATTAATATCCCTCAACACTGATACCACCAGACATTATATCAACCAGTACCATTATATCCACCAGAACATTATATCCACCAGACTTTATATACCACCAGACCATTATATCCACAGATCATTATTTCCACCAGACATTATATCCACCAGACTTATATCCACCAGACATTAACACAACAGACATTATATCCACCAGACATTATATCCCACCAGACATTATACGCACCAGACATTATATCCACCAGACTATACCCACCAGACATTAATCCAGCAGACATTATATCCACAGACATTATATCCACCAGACCTTATACCAACCAGACATTAAATCCACCAGACATTGATAATCCACCAGACTTATATCCACCAACATTAATATCCAGCAGACATTTATATCACCAGACATTATATCCACCAGACATTTTATCCACCAGACATTATATCCATCAGACATTATATCCACCAAACATTAATATCCACCAGACATTATATCCACCAGAACATTATATCCACCAGACATTATACCAACCAGAATATATCCACCAGACATTTATATCCACCAGACATTATAACGCACCAGACATTATATCCACCAGACATTATAACCCACCCAGACATTATATCCAGCAGACATTAATCCTGCAGACACATTATATCCACCAACATTATTTCCACCAGACATTTAAATCCACCAGACATTATATCCACCAGACATTATATCCAGACAGACATTATATCCACCAGACATTATATCCACCAGACATTATATCCACCAGACATTATACAACCAGACATTATATCCACCAGACATAATATCCACCAGACATTATACGCACCAGACAATATATCCACCAACATTATACCCCCAGACATTATAATCCAGCAGCCATTATATCCAGCAGACATTATCACCACCAGACTTATAGTCCACCAGACATTATAATCCACCAGACATTATATCCACCAGACATTATATCCACCAGACATTATAATCCAGCAGACATTATATCCACCAACATTAATAATCCACCAGACATTATATCCACCAGACATTTATAGCCACCAGACATTATATCCCGCAAACATTATATCCACCAGACATTAAATCCACCAGACATTATATCCACCAGACATTATAACCACCAGATATTATATCCACCCAGACATTATATCACCAACATTACATCCACCAAAAAAGACATTATATCCAGCAGACATTATATCCACCAGACATTATATCCACCAGAACATTATATTCCACCAGAACATTATAAACCACCAGACATTATATCCACAGACAAATATCCACAGACATTAAATCCACCAACATTATAACCAGCAGACATTATATCCACCAGACATTATATACCACCAGACATTATATCCACCAGACCATTATATCCACCAGACATTATATCCACAGACATTATATCCACCTAAGACGTTATATCCACCAGACATTATACCATCAGAACATTATATCCACCAACTTTAATCCACCAGGCAATATATCCACCAGACAATATATCCACCAGACATATAACTCCACCAGACATTATATCCATCAGACATTATATCCACCAACATTATACTCCGCAGACATTATATCCACCAGACATTATCTCCATCAACATTATATCCACAAACATTATATCCACCAGAACATTATATCCATTCAGACATTTATATCCACCAGACAATATATCCCACCAGACTTATATCCACCAACATGATATCCATCAGACATTATATCCACCAGACAATATATCCAGCAGACATTATATCCACCCAGACATTAATCCCACCAGACAGTATATCCACCAGACATTATATCCACCAGACATTATATCCACCAACATTATATCCACCAGACATTATATCCAACAGACATTATATCCAGCAGACATTATATCCACCAGACATTACATCCACCCACATATATCCACCAGACATTATATCCACCAGACATTATACCAGCAGACATTATACCACCAGACATTATATCCACCAAGACATTATATCCACCAACAATATATCCACCAGCCATTATATCCACCAACATTAACCATCAGACATTAATCCACCATACATATATCCAGCAGACATTATATCCACCAGACATTATATCCACCAGACATTATATCCACCAGACATTATATCCACCAGACATTAAAATCCACAGACCATTATATCCACAAACATTATATCCATCAGACTTTAATATCCAGCAGACATTATATCCACCAGACATTATATCCACCAGACATTATATCCACCAGACATTATATCCACCAGACATTATATCCACCAGACGTTAATATCCACCAGACGTTATATCCACAAGACATATATCCACCAGACATTATATCCAGCAGACATTATATCCAGCAGACATTAAATCCACAGACATTATATCCAGCAGACATTATATCCACAGACAATATATTCCACCAGACAGTATATAGCAACCAGACATTATATCCACCAGACATTATATACCACCAGACATTATATCCAGCAGACATTATACCAGCAGACATTATATCCAGCAACATTATACCCAGCAGACATAATATCCACAGACCATTAAATATCCACCAGGACGTTATATCCACCAGACGTTATATCCTACCAGACGTTATAATCCACCAGACATTATATCCACCAGACAATATATCCACCGACATTATATCCACCAGACATTATATCCACCAGCCATTATATCCACCAGACATTATATCCAACCAGACATTCTTATACACCAGAACATTATATCCCAGCAACATATAACCACCAGAACATTATATCCAACCGACATTATACAACCCAGACATATATCCACCAAACATTATATCCAGCAACATTATATCCACCAGACATTATATCCACCAGACATTATATCCACCAGACATTATATCCACCGACATTATATCCATCAGACATTATAATCCACCAACATTATATCCACCCAGACATAATACCACCAGATATTATATACCCCAGACATTATACCCCACCTGACATTATAATCCACCAGACATTATACCACCGACATTATATCCCCAGACATTAATCCCCCCAGACATTATATCCAGCACATTATATCCACCAGACATTATTTTTTATATCCACCAGAACCATTATCGCTCACCAAAATTATAACCCACCAGACATTATATCCACCAACATTTAAATCTCACCAACATTATACCACCAACATTATATCCACCAACATTACATCCAGCAGACATATCCACCAGACATAACATCCACAGACATATATCCACCAGACATACATCCACCAGACATTAATCCACCAGACATTATATCCCCCAGCATTATATCCACCAACTGACATTCCAGCAGAACATTATATCCACCAGACATTACATCAACAGACAATATATCCACCAGACTTATATCCACCAGACATAAATCCCACCAGACTTATATCCACAGACATTTATATCCACCAAGACTTACATCCAGAGACAATATATCCACCAAACATTACATCCAGCAGATATTATATCCACCAGACATTATATCCAACCAACATTACATCCACAGACATTATATCCACCAACATTACAACCACCAGACATTATACCCACCAACATTATATCCACCAGACATTACATCCACAGACATTTATCCACCAGACATTACATCCAGCAGACATTATATCCACCAACATTACATCCACCAGACATTATATCCAGCAACATTACATCCAGCAGACTATTATACCACCAGACATACATATCCACCAGACATTATATCCACCATACATTTATCCACCAGACATTATATCCACCAGACATTAAATCCACCAGCCTTATATCCAGCAGACATTATATCACCAGACATTATATCCACCAGACCATTATATCAACCAGACATTATAACCACCAGAAAACATCCACCAACTTATATCCACAGACATTATATCCCCAGTCATTATATCCACCAGACATTACATCCAGCAGACATTAATCCACCAGACATTATATCCACCAGACATTACATCCAGCAGACATTATATCCACCAGACATTAATCCACCAGACATTTATAACCACCTGACATTATATCCACCAGACATTATATCCACCAACATTATATCCACCATACATTTCATCCAGCCGACATTATATCCACCAGACATTATATCCACCGAATTACATCCAGCAGACAATATATCCACCAAGACATTACACCAGCAGACATATATAACCACCAACATTATACCAGCAGACATTATATCCACCAGACATTAAATCCCACAGAACATTATATCCACCAACATACATCCCGCAGACATTATATCCCCAACATTATATCCAGCAGACATTATATTCCACCAACAAAAGATCCATCCACCAGACATTATATCTCCACCAGACATTACATCCAGCAGACTTATATCCACCAGACCATTACATCCAGCAGACATTATATCCAGCAGACATTTAATCCAGCAGACGTTATATCCACCAGACATTACATGCAGCAACATTATATCCACCAGACATTACAATCCAGCAGACATTTATATCCACCCAGACATTACATCCAGCAGACATTATATCCACCAGACTTATATCCACCAAACATTATATCCACAAGACATTATAATCCACCAACATTATATCCACCAGACATTAATCCACCATACATATATCCACCAGACATATATCACCAGACATATATCCACCCAACCATATATCCACCAGACATTATATCCACCAAACATCTTATATCCACCAGACATTTATATCCAACCAGACATTAATCCACCAGACACTGGTTTTACGCCGAGATGCCACTTTGTAAGATATAACTTTTTATTTATTTTATTATTATCACACTGGCCGATTCCCACCAAGCGGGTGGCCCGAGAAAGCAAAACTTTCAACCATCATATCACTCCATCACTGTCTATAGCCAAAGGTGCTTTACACTACAGTTTTTAAACTGCAACATTAACACCCCCTCCTTCAGAGTGCAGGCACTGTACATCCCATCTCCAGACCTCAAGTCCCCGGCCTGCCGGTTTCCCTAACCACTTCATAAATTTACTTGCCACACTCCAACAGCACGTCAAGTATTAAAAACCTTTGTTCTCCATTCACTCCTACAAACACGCTCACTGCATGCTCTGGAAAGTCCAAGCCCCTCGCACACAAAACCTCCTTTACCCCCTCCCTCCAACCTTTCCTAGGCCGACCCCTACCCCCGGCCTCTTCCACTACAACTGATTAACACTCTTGAAGTCATTCTGGTTTCCGCTCCATTCTCTCTACATTCGAACCACCTCAACAACCCTTCCTCAGCCCTCTGGAACAACATTTTTGGTATTAAAAACCATTTGTCCTCCACTGTTCATTAATAATACTTGCAATTAAACCATCTTATAATACCTAACACAGAGTAATCAACTTTATGTTAATATTCATCGTTATCTTCACCTGGCTGAGAGAGTACCTGGAGAGAGTTTCGGGTCAACGCCCCCCGCGCCCGGTCTGCCCCTGGGGATCACCCCTGATCAAACCAGATGTTTGCTGCTGGGCTGCACCAAACCAACGTCGAGCCACACTCGCT
This sequence comes from Cherax quadricarinatus, assembly GCF_026875155.1. NCBI lineage: Eukaryota > Metazoa > Arthropoda > Malacostraca > Decapoda > Parastacidae > Cherax > Cherax quadricarinatus. Next base: position 37,771,442 of record NC_069437.1, on the reverse strand, counting down.
GATTCAGGAACTGACTTTAGTGCTTGTCCAGTGCCAGCTTGAAAGACAAGCCAGGTCTGTTTGGTAATCCCCCTTATGTGTTCTGGAGGCAGATGAACAGTCCTCGGCCCCTGACACTTATTAAATGGTCTCTTCACGTGCTGTGACACCCCTGCTTTTCATTGGGGGGATGGTGCATCGTCTGCCCAATCTGTTTGCTTTCGTAGCGAGTGATTTTCGTTGCAAGTTCGGTAACTGAGTCCCCTCTAGGGATTTTCCCGGTGTATATAAACATGTATCTCTCCCTCCTGCGTTTCCAGTGAATAACAGGTTTAGAAACACTCAAGCGCTCCCAGTAATTGAGGTGTTTTATCTCCGTTTTATGCGCGCCGTGAAAGGTTCTCCGTAGCATTTTCCTGGTCGGCAATTTCACCTGCCTGAAAGTGCTGTTAGAGGTGCAGCAATATTCCAGCCTAGATAGAACAAGTGACCTGAAGATGTCATCATGGGCTTGGCCTCCAATTTTGAAGTTCACATTATCCACCTGTCATTTTTCTAGCAATGCGATGATACAATGTTATGGTCCTTGAAGGTGAGATCCTCCGACATAATCACTCCAGGTCTTTGACGTGGTGTTTCGCTCTATTTTCTGTGGCCAGAATTTGTTTTGTACTCTGATGAAGATTAAAATTTCCCTCATGTTTACATATCGAGTAATGAAATTTCTCATCGTTGAACTTCATATTGTTTTTCCCCCGCAGCCCCAAGAAAGATTTGGTTTTGATGACCCGCCTGGAGCCTTGCTCAGGTCTGCAAATGGAAGACACGTCATGCAGATCGGGTGTCATTCTGCAAAAGGAAGAACACGGTGCTTGTGCTGACATCCTTGTCTATGACGGATATGAGGATGAGGAACAAGATGGGAGCTAGTACTGTGCTTGTGAAAAAGCTTTTCACCGTAGCTGCTCGGACTTTACTCTGCTTTGGACGACTACTCTCTGTGTCTGTTAGTGCGGAAATATCAGATCCAACACCGACTTTTCCTGTTATTCCTTTTGCACGCATTTGCGCGCTATACGCCATGGTCACACTTGTCGAAGGCTTTTGCAAAGTCCTGTATATATTACATCTGCGTTATTTTTGTTCTTCTAGTGCATTTAGTACCTTGTCGTAGTGATCCAATAGTGAGACAGACAGACGACCTGTTTCTAAAACCCATGTTGCCCTGGGTTGTGTAAATGATGGTTTTCTGATGGGTGGTGAGTCTTGCCCTTCTTAGGAACCCTTTCAAAGATTTATGATATGATGTGAAGTTAGGTGCATTTATTGTGGTGGAGACGGAAAAACCAAAATAGAAAGCCAATACAGCGATTGATAAACCAAGAGGTCGACTGTAACGTCATTGTAGGAGCTGCCAGATATCATCCGGCTCTTCAAAACGCAAGTTATACTTTTGTAATCAGTCAAATCACATATTACTCTCGGGTAATACATTCCAGTAGATCCTTCATGTGTTAGCTCAAATCACCGACCCAGTATGTTTTAAATAAGTGACCCCACTGATCAAGCATATCGAACTGGTCCGAACCCTTGACTGGATCCGAACCCTTGACTGGTCCCGAACCGGGACGTTTCAAACAAACAGTTTCGTTGGACAATTAAGCAGAACTGTAAACGGATTGGGTTTGTAGGCGCCCTTATAAACACAAACATTAACAATCGAACGTGACGTACGCTTGTCCAATATACAAAAAGAGTAGAAACAAAATACAAATAGCTAGAGCTTCATTTTTTTTTTAAGGATATTAATATAATATTCAAGAGGTTCTAGTAGACTTGCATAAATCAAACCATATCAAATCATTATGAAGCTGTGTGTAAGTCTGTGGTCCATCAAACAAACGGCTACCACATGGATAAATGTCATTTTTGTGGAAATTTGTGTCACGCTCCTTGTGCAGATATCCCAGACTAGCTACAAGCAGTATTTAAAAAAGAGAAGCGTTTTTTTGGGTATGGCCCAAATGAGGAAAATCTGTGGACTAAAAATCATCAAGGGTATTAAAAAGGATAAGCATCAAAGCTGCTTCATGAAAACCTGGAAGCTTTCTACAACAGATGGGAACATAAAAAGTCCGGGCTGTAATGGTACCTGCCCTTGATACCTGGCCATGTAGTCACAAACTGTAAGGCTGGAGGGATGTCCTGGTAGTCAGAAAATGTAGGGCTGATAGTGCAGTCCTGGGAGACAGTAATGGTGAAGCTGAGGTGCGGTCCTGGAGACAGTAATGGTGAAGCTGGAGATACTGTCCTGGGAGACAGTAAATGGTGAAGCTGGAGTGCTGGTCCGTGGGAGACAGAAATGGAGAAGCTGGAGATCCTGTCCTGGTAGACAGTAAAGTGAAGCTAAAGATTTTGTCCAGGTAGTCCGGGGAATTATACGCAGGAAGGAATATCATATAAATGACCTCATAGAGACAGAGCCATAGTAGGGAAACAAGTGTAGTCAAAGATAAATCAAACCATTATTGGCAAACCAGAAATACCGTCCGGAAATACAAACAAAGGACTCCACTAGCAATAGTGAGATAAAATACCAAAAACCACTGGGGCGCTCCATTGTTAGGTGCTAAGGAGGATAGGAATAAGACCGGAAACCATGCACCAACAGGGAATACAGTCACAGAAACCCAAGGCAACGGAAACCAAGCCTGTGCACATACTCTGCACTTGTAATCTGCTGCATGGGAAATCTGGAAACAACAGATGGGACATGCAACTATGAACCACCCTAGAAATGTCATGCCCTATGAGAACAGAAATGCAAACTCCCTTCCTGTAAGCTTTTACACCCGAAATGTGTAACTCTCTTCAGTACTGAAAAGACGTGCATAACCTTAAATTGCCAGCATACCTCTACAGGGGACAAAATAGATACAACCATCCACCATTGGAAAACCTGGGTAGCCACAGCAACACAAGAGGGAGATGTTTTTAGTGCCAGGAAGGATAAAAAAAACTGGCAGGAAATGGCAAAAATCGTACAACCAAATCCAGTCATTCTGGAGTGGAACCACAGTCGATTGCCTCCACTCCCAACCAACAGATACGATACAAATCCGGAAAAAAAATCCCACCCCCAGTACCAACATACCACCAGTCCGTAACATTCTTCTTTGCCAAATATACAGGTCTAAAGCCAGCAATAACAACAAAATACCTTTTCATCCGAGGACTGCTTGCAGAGGCAAAGCAATGTTCGCGGCTTCACTGCGACCCACATAAAGATCACTTGACAACGAAATATGATCCCAGTTACAACCGCTACAGATGTGACAGAGTGTAGCCAGGCAAAAGGGGGTGTTGGCTGTACATTGCAGAGTCACTGTTTGCACAGAACTGCTTAATGCCTCAAATGACTGTATGGAAGTTTAGCAGTAAAAGGTCGAGAACCAAACCTAGTCCATTGTGTAGTCCTACAAGCCTCCGGATGCAACATCCCAGCAATTCCAGACCAGCAGTTTAAAAATTGACCACTGTCTGGAAAATCTTCCAGCTCCTGCACCCAACATCTTGCTCCTGGTGGATTTCAACTTAAGGCACCTAAATGGAGGAATATAGCAAATAATATTGTTGCAGTAATAACACCAGGAGGCAGCTCTGATGAAAACACACACTCACACGACTTTTAAATCTCTGCACAAAATTCAATTTTAAACCATCAAATATTAGAGCCTACTAGACAGGAGAATACACTAGCCTCATCTTCACTAACAAATGATGATCTGATAAGAAATGTCACCATATCAAAACAATATAACTCAGAATCAAACATAATTGAGGTTCAGACATGTATGCTGACCTCAGACCGACAAAATGAGACTAGTCACGAGGGACATTCACCAAATACAACTTCAATAACAAAAACATAAAGTGGACCAAGTAAAACCAATCCCTAGAACCGATATAAGCTGGGAAGAAATACTACGCACCACAGACCAAACTTTATGCCTAAACAGATTAACTCGGTGGCACTCGATGTATGCACAAGGCTTATTCCTCTAAAAAAAGGAAGAGTAGATTAAATAGAAAGAGACAGTCTCCACCTTTACAGCGAACGAAAAGAAATAACAAAGCGGCTAAAAAAGGCCAATATATCGAAATGCGTAGGGAAACACTGTTCAGAGGAAATACTAAGCATCGAACTTAAGCTAAATGACTCCTTTAGAGTCAGAATCGCGAAGGAACTAAAAGCCTAAAGAAATCGAAAGAAACCAAAGTATTGTCTCTCCTATGCCAAATCAAAATCGAGAACAACGTCCAGTATTGGGCCCCTACTTAAACAAATGGGTCCTACACAATGACAGCAAGGAATGATGGAGCTACACAGTCCCAATCTGACTCAGTTTTTAGCAAGCCGCTAACCAGACTGAGAGTCGAAGAACAGAAATGAATATTTTATGAGAGAGCCCCAAAATTTGATTAACACAAGCCCTATCCGATTTATCCTGACGCCAAATGACTTCGAAACAGGCGATAAATGACATGCCCATGCACTCTGCCCCAGGGCCAGACTCATTGAACTCTAGTTCATCACGAACTGCAAGAAAGGCCCCAATCACGAGCCTTCTTCCATCCTATGGAGAGGAGCAAGGACACGGGGGTCGTCTCACTCATTTTACTAAAACAACCAGACATCGCCCCATCTCCAACAAAGGGGCAGTAAAGCAACAAGCAAAAACTACAGACCAAAGAGCACTACTAACATCCATATCAATAAAAAATCTTAGAAAGGGTCCGAAAAGCAGATCACCACCCATCTAGACAACACCATAAGTTACACAACCCAGGGCAACCATGGTTTAGAACATTCGCTTCCTGTATGTCTCAACTACTGGATCACTACGACAAGGTCCTAAATGCACTAGAAGACAAAAGAATGGCAGATGTCATATATACAGACTTTGCAAAAGCCTTCGACAAGTGTGACCATGGCGTAATAGCGCACAAATGCGCCTAAAAGGAATAACAGGAAAAGTTGTGACGATGGATCTATATTTGCCTCACAACAGAACACAGAGAAGTAAGTCCGTCAACAGAGTTAAAAGTCCGAGCAGCTACGTGAAAGAGCACTGTTTCACAAGCACAGTACTAGCTCCCATCTTGTTCCTCATCTCATATCCGATCTTAGACAAGGAGTCAGCCACAGCACCGGTCTTCCCTTTGCAGATGAACACCCGAATCTGCCATGACAGTGGTCCTTCCCATTGGCAGACACAGCAAGGACTCCAGGCGGACATCAACAAATCCTTTTCAGTGGGCTGCAGAAATCACTATGAAGTTCAACGATGAGAAATTTTCACAATTACTCAGATATGGTAAACAAGAGGAAATTAAATCTTCATCAGAGGTACAAAACAATCTGGCCACAAAATAGAGCGAAACACCAACCGTCAAAGACCTGGGAGGATTATGTCGGAGGATCTCACCTTCAAGGACCATAACATGATTCAATCGCAATCTGCTAGAAAAAACAGGTTGGATAATGAAGAACCTTCAAAACTAGGAGGCCAAGCCCATGATGACACTCTTCGGTCCACTGTTCTATCTAGGCTGGAATATTGCTGCACTCTAACAGCACCATTCAGCAGGTGATAATTGCCCGACCTAGAAATTTTACCGAAACTTCACGGCGCGCATAACGGAGATAAAACACCTTCAATTACTGGGAGCGCACGAGGTTTCTAAACCTGTATTCCCTGGAACGCCGGAGGGAGAGATACATGATTATATACACCTGGAAAATCCTAGAGGGACTAGTACCTACCGAACTTGCACCCGAAAATCAACTCACTACGAAAGCAAAAGACTTGGCAGACGATGCACCACCCCCCCAATGAAAAGCAGGGGTGTCAGTTTTTTTCTAGCACGTTAAGAAAGAGACGCTACAATAATGTCAGGGGACCGAGACTGTTCAACTGCCTCCCAGCACACATAAGGGGATTACCAACAGACCCTGGCAGTCTTCAAGCTGCACTGACCAGCACCTAAAGGCGTTTTCTGATCAGCCGGGCTGTGGCTCGTACGTTGGTTTGCTGCAAGCCAGCAGCAACACCTGGTTGAATCAGGCGCTGATCCACCAGGAGGCCTGGTCACAACCGGGCCGCGGGGGCGTTGACCCCCCGAACTCACTCCAGGTAAACCTCCAGTATTGCTTTACTGCCCCCCTTTGTGGAGTGGGCTATGTCAACCATATTCATTAGATTATAACTTTTTAAGATTGAATTAGTTTTGGATGGTTCCACCATGGGTACGACCAAAATATGACTCACGAAAACGAAATGACAAACGATTCAAACAAACCATGACCACGGACGGGGATAGAACCCGCGTCACCTTTGCACTACACTCCCACAAGGGAGGTTCCTTTGACGCTGGTGAGGGGCTCCTTATCTTGGGAATTGGGATCTGGCTCCAGTTCCCTACATTAAGCCTAAATACCTTCCATTCCCACCCCCACATTGAACTGCATAAATCCTACGGTCTTAGCGCTCCCCCCATGCTTATAATAAACTGCACTACTCGCCTGACGCCAGCCTGACGTGTTTCCCCCCCCAGGGGTAAGAGGTGTAGGTTAAGCAGAACAACACCTGTCCTCAGTCTCGAGTCTTCCTTTCCTTTCAATTTACTTTGAATAAGAAACTAACCTGGAACAAACAGCATTATTTGTCTCAGTCCTGCAGAAAAGTGCAGTACTTGTGATACTTTCACTTAGTAAGAAGCTCTCTTGTGTTAGAAGACCAGTTTACACTGCACAAATTATAAGTGTTCAAAACATTGATCGTCTCAGGAAATTGAGACTGTGTAACTTTATCAAATCTAAGTTTTAAAAAACGCAGTCACCAGAATGGACGACATTGTAACTATATGTATTATAAGTCCTGTTAAAGTGCTTGTGTCTATTGAATAAAGTAACAGGTTACCATTAAAGTACCTTAAGATCATAAATAATATACGTTAAATTAAAAGTAAATATTATATTTTTTTTTATTTCCCTTAATCCAAGAAGAATTGAATAATATCAATATATTAATTTTCTTATTACGATTTCCCATGTGTAAATTATTCATGACTCACGAAATCGTAATGACAAACGATTTGCAAACAAACCACACACGGGTTGGAATTGAACAGGCGGTCAAGAGTCTCAAAACTCCAGACCGTCGCATTACCACCTGGGACCAGCTAGTTACCATAAAATTCGTCCCACTACTAGGTAAAATTCTACACCATAGGAATGGTTAGCATAGGGACTTGACATTTCCCCCCTTTTGCCAAAGGGTTTACACTACGTTTTTAAACTGCAACATTAACACCCTCCTTCAGGTGCGGGCACTGTACTCCCATTCCAGGACTCAAGCCCGGCCTGCCTTTCCCTGAAACCACTTAAAAATTTACTTTGCTCACACCCAACAGACGTCAAGTTTTAAAAACCTTTGTCTCCTTCACCCCATCAAACACCTCACGCATCCCGCGGAAGTCCAACCCCTCCACAAAAAACCCTCCTTTACCCCCCCCCCAACCTTTCCAGGCCGACCCCACCCCGCCTTTTTTCCACACGACTATCACTCTTAAGTCATTCGTTTCGCTCCATTCTTCTACATTGAACCCCTCAAAAACCCTTCCCAGCCCCTGGACAACATTTTGGTTTTTAAAAACCTTTGTCCCATTCTTTTCATTAAAATTTACTTTGCAATTACCATCGTTAATACCAACACAGAGTAATCAACTTTATTTTAAAAATTTTCCCTTTTTTATCTTCACCTGGGGGAGAGAGTTACCGGGAAATTTCGGGGCAACGCCCCCGGGGCCCGGGTCGGGCCTCCTGGGGATCACCCCCTGACAACCCAGGCTGTTGCTGCTGGCTGCACCAAACCAACGACAGCCACACTCGCGATCGGGAACTGACTTTAGGTCTTTCCGTGCCATTTAAAAGCCCAGGGGTTTTTGGTAACCCCTTATGTTGCGGGAGGCGTTGAAAGTCTGGGGCCCCCTGCATTATTTTGGGTTCTTAACGTGCAGTGACCCCCCGTTTTCTTTGGGGGGGATGGTCATCGTCTCCCAAGTCTTTTGCTTTCGTAGCGAGTGTTTTTCGTGTGCAAGTTCGGTACTATCCCCTAGGGTTTTCCAGGTGTTATAATCATTATTCTCCCCCCTGCTTCCAGGGGGAAAACAGGTTTAAAACCCCAAGCGCTCCAGTAATTGAGGTGTTTTATCTCCGTTTGCGGCCCGTAAAGTTCTTGTCTTTTTTGGGGTGGGCAATTTCACCTGCCTTAAAAGGTGCTGTTAGAGTGCAGCAATTTTCCCAAAGCCTAATAGAACAATGACCTAGAGTGTCTCGGGGCTTGGCCCCCCTAGTTTGAAGGTTTCTCATTATCCCCCCTGTCATTTTTCAGCAGATGGTTTATAAATGTTATGGCCCTTGAAGGTGAGATCCTCCGACATAATCACTCCCGGGTCTTTGACGTGGGTTTTCGCTTTTTTTGTGGCCAAAATTTTTTTTGTCTCTATGAAGATTTAATTTCCTCTTTTTACCAATTGAAAATTGAAATTTTCATGTTAAAACTTATATTTTTTTCCCCGCAGCCCACTAAAAAGTTTTGGGTTGATGCCGCCGGGCCCCTTTGCAGTGTCTGAAGGAAGACACGTCATGCAGATTCGGGTGTCATTGAAAAGGAAGACACGTGCTGTGGCTGACATCCTTGCTATGTGGGATATGGGATGGGGAACAAATGGGACTGTCTGGCCCTTGGGAACAGAGCTTTTCCCGTGTTGCTCGGATTTTACTTTTTTGACGACTAATCTCTGTGTTCTTTTATGGGGAAAATTATAGTCCATCGACCGATTTTTCCGTTATTCCTTTTGCACGCATTTTTGCGCTATTACGCCAGGTCCACTTTGTCAAGGCTTTTGCAAAGTTTTTAAAAATTTTACATCTGCATTTTTTTTGTCTTCTAGGCTTTTTAGGCCCTTTGTCGTATGATCCAATAGTTAGACAGACGGGAGGCCGTTCTAAACCCTGTTGCCCGGGTTGTGTAATGGGGGGTTTCTTGGGGGGGGTAAACTGCTTCTTTGGACCCCTTTCAAAAATTTATGATATGGGATGTTAGTGCATTTATTTGTGGGACGGAAAAACAAAAAAAGAAACCAATACAGCGATTGATAAACAAAGAGGTCGACTGTACGTCATTGTAAGCTGCCAAAACACCGGCTCTTAAACGCAAATTATACTTTTGTACAGTCAAATCCCCATTTACCGGGGGATAATTTCCAGTAGATCCTTCATGTGTTAGCTCAAATCACCGACCCAGTTTTTTGCAAAATTTTAAGGGGAAAAAAAAATAAAAATAAAACCAGAAAAAAACAAAGAAATCAGGGGTTTTTTCCCGTAAATTTTTCCAAAAATTAATTTTTACAGAAAACCCCTTTTTTTTTAAAAAATTTCCAGGACCTTCTTTGGGGGACCTTTACCCCCCTTTATTTTAAGAAATTTTAAAACAATTTTTCCAACCCTTACCCCCGCCCCTTTACCCCCCAACCCCGGTTTTAAAACAGTTTTAAAAAAAGTTTAAACTTTTTTGGGTTTTTCCCAAAAAAAAAAGGAATACGGGTAATTTTCCAAAAAAAAAGATTAAACCCCCAAAAAAAACAACTTCTTTAAGAAAAAAATATCAAATTTCTTAAATTGCAAAAAACCAAAAAAATTTAATAACGTTATTTGGCCCCAAAAAAAAACCACAGGATAAATTAGGGGAAAATTTCCCCCCAAAATTCCAAACTCTCCAACGAAAAAAGGGGGTTTTTTTATCCCAAATGGGAAAACGGGACAAAAATACAGGGTATTAAAAAACAAAAACCCCCTTTTTTCAAAAACCTAAGTTTACAACGAGGGAACATAAAAAGCCCCCGGGTTTAATTACCCCCCTTTTGGCCATTTCAAAATTTAAGGGGGGAAATTCCAAAAATTTAAATTGGGGGCGAATTTTTCCCCGGGAACAAAATTTAAAAAAGGGCTGCCAAAACCAGAAAATGTGAAGCTGAGATACTGCCCTGAGACAGTAATGGTGAAGCTGGATTGCTGTCCTGGAGACAGAATGGTGAATGCTGGAGAAACTGAACCTGGTAGACAGTAATGGTGAACAAGAAATTTTGTCCCCAGGTAGTCGGATTTATACCAGGAAGGAAAAACATATAAATGACCTCATCAGAGGACAGGAGCCATAGTAGGGAAACAAGTGTATACAAAGATAAGATAAACCAATATTGTATAACCAGAAATAACCGCAGAAATAGCAAACAAGAGGACACCAATAGCCAATAGTGAGGATAAATTACCAAAACACAACTGGGGGAGCTCATTGATTGTGCTAAGGAGGCATAGTAATAAAGACAGGGAAACTATGGCACCAACAGGGCATACAAGTTCACAGAATCCCAAGGCAAACGCGAAACCAAGCCTGTGCACATACTTGAACTTGGTATCTGCTGGCGCCTGGAAATCTGGAAACAGATGGGACATGCACTATGACCACCCGATTAAACATGTCATGCCCATATGACAACAGGAAATGCAAACATCCCCTTGCCTGTAAGCATTTTCCACCCTGAAATGGGAACCTCTTCAGTACGGAAAGAACTTGGCTAAACTTAATATTGCAGGCATACCATCTAAAGCGGTGACAAAGAAAGATACAAAACATTCCAGGCCATGGAAAACCTGGTACCACAGCAACTCAAGAGTAAGGTTGTTTAGTGCCAGGAAGGAAAATAAAAACTGAGCAGTAAATGGCAGAAACGTTACACCAAATCCAGATCATTTCTGAGAGTGGAACCACAGTCGATGGCCTCCACTCCAAACCAACAGATACAGATACAGTATCCTGAAAAAAAAATCCCGCCCAGTACCAACAATACCACAGTCCGATAACATTCTTCTTTGCAAATTTACAGGCTAAGCCAGCAATAAACAACAAAAATACCTTATCGGACCGGCTTGCAGAGAGGCAAAGAGCAATGTTCGCGGCTTCACTGAGAACCCACAAAAAGGATCCACTTTGGACATCGAAATAATTGATCCCAGGTTACAACCTATACAGATGTGACAGAGTGAACACAAAGGGGGGTTGGCCTTACATCATTGCAGAGTCCACATGTTTTTGCAAACAGAACTGCTTTAATGCCTCAAATGACGTAAGTAAGCGTTTTCAGCAGTAAAGGTCGAGAACCAAAACCTTAGTCCAATGTGTATCGACAATCCTCCGATGCAACATCCCCGCAATTCCAGAACACTGTTTAAAAAATTGACCACTGTCCTGGAAAATTTCCAGCTTCCTGCACCCAACATCTTGCTCCTGGGGTATTATCACTTAAGCAAACCTAAAATGGACGGAATAAAGCAAATAATATTGTTTGCAAGTTATTAAACACCAGAGCAGCCTGATGGACAACACAGAGCTCACACGAGCTTTTAAATCTTCTGCACAAAAATTCAATTTAAACCACAAATAATAGAGCCTACTAGACTGGAGAATACACTAGACCCTCATCTTCACCAACAATGATGAACTGATAAGAAATGTCAGCATATCAAAAAACAATATACTCAGATCACAACATAATTGAGGTCAGACAAGTATGCGTGGAGCCTCAACCGACAAAAAGAGACTAATCCCCGAGGGACATATCACCAAATACAACTTCAATAACAAAAACATAAGAGGACCAAGTAAACCACAATCCTAACCGCGATATAAGCTGGGAAGATATACAAGCAACACAGACCCAAACTTATGCCTAAACAGATTACACCTCGGTGGCACTCGATGTATGCACAAGGCTTCTCTCCTCTAAGAAAAGGGAGGAGTAGATGTAAAATAGAAACAAAAGAGACAGTGCTCCCTTTTACAGGCGACGCGAAAAGAATAACAAGAGCGGCTAAAGAGGTCAATATATCAAAATGCGTTAGGGAGACACTGTCAGAGAAATCAGCAAGCATCGACTTAAGGCTACAGAATCCTTTAGGAGTCAGGAATCGCGGGAAGAACTAAAAGCCTCAAAATGAAATCGAAAGAAACCCAAAGTATTTCTTCTTCCTATGCCAAATCAATAATCGAGAACATGGACGTCCATATTGGCCCCTACTATTAACAAGATGGGTCCAACTCACGACTGACAGCAAGTGAAATGAAGTGACTACCAAGTCCCAATATGACTCAGGTTTTTTAGCAAGCGCGAACCAGTACGAGGAGTGTCGAAGATCAAAAATGAATTTTATTATAGAGAGCCAACAAAATTGATAACACCAAGCCTATCCGATTTATCCTGACCCAAATACTTTCGAAACAGGGGCATAAATGACATGCCCATGCCTCTGCCCCAGGGCCAGACTCATGTGAACACATATAGTTCATCAAGAACAGCAAGAAGCCCTATCCCGAGCCTTTTCCATCCTATGGAGAGAGCATGGACACGGTCGTTCCCTCAGTTCTAAAAACAACAGACATAGCCCCACTTTCCACAAAGGGGCATAAAGCAAACATGCAAAGAACTACAGACCCAATAGCACAACATCCCATTCATTAACAATCTTTGAAAGTGACCTAAGAACATGATCACCACCCAGTCTAGGAAACCCTTCAGTACACAACCCAGGGCAACATGGATTTTAGAACCGGTCGCATCCTGTCTGCTGCAACTAACTGATCACCACGACACAGAGATCCTAATGCACTAGAAGACAAAAAAGCAGATGTAAATATAACAGACTTTGCAAAACATCGACAAAGTGGACCCTGGCGTAATAGCGCACAAAATGAGTCGCGCTAAAAGAATAACAGGAAAAGTTGTCGATGGATCCTATACTATCCTCACTAACAGCACACAGAGAGTAGTCGTCAAACAGAGTAAAGTTCCGATGGCAGCTCACGTGAAAAGCTCTGATCCACAAGGCACAGTCCTAGCTTCCCCAATCTTGTTACCTCACCACATATCCGACATATGACAAGGATGTCAGCCACAAGCAACGTGTCTCCTTGCAGATGACACCCAATCTGCTGAACATGTCTTCCATTGCAAACAACGCAAGGCTACCAGGCGCATCCACCAAATATTTCAGTGGCTGCCAACAAAGAAACAATATGAAATGTTCAACGATGAGAAATTCAAATTACTCAGATATGGTAAACATGAGGAAATAAATCTTCATCATAGTACAAAAACACAATTCTGGCCACAAAAATAAGCGAAACACCAACGTCAAAGACTCCTGGAGTGAGTATGTCGGAGGATCTCACCTTCCAAGGACCATAACATTGTATCAAATCGCATCTGCTAGAAAAATGGACAGGATGAAATGAGAACCTTCAAAATCGGACCAAGCCCATGATGACACCTTCAGGTCACTTGTTCTATCTAGGCTGGAATATTGCTGCACTCTAACAGCACCTTTAAAGGCAGGTGAAATTGCCCGACCTAGAAAATGTACAGAGAACTTTCACGGCGCGCATAACGGAGATTAAAACACCTCAAATTACTGGGAGCGCTTGGGGTTTCAAAACTGTATTCCCTGGAACGAAGGAGGGAGTGATACTGATTATATTCCCCGGGAAAAATCCTAGGGGGACTATTTACCGAACTTGCACACGAAATCACTCATACGAAAGCAAAAGACTTGGCAGACGATGCACCATCCCCCAATGAAAAGCAGGGGTGTCACTAGCACGTTAAGAGACCATACAATAAGTGTCAGGGGACCGAGACTGTTCAACTGCCTCCCAGCACACATAAGGGGGATTACCAACAGACCCCTGGCAGTCTTCAAGCTGGCACTGGACAAGCACCTAAAGGCAGTTCCTGATCAGCCGGGCTGTGGCTCGTACGTTGGTTTGCGTGCAGCCAGCAGCAACAGCCTGGTTGATCAGGCGCTGATCCACCAGGAGGCCTGGTCACAGACCGGGCCGCGGGGGCGTTGACCCCCGAAACTCTCTCCAGGTAAACTCCAGGTATTGCTTTACTGCCCCCTTTGTGGAGTGGGGCTATGTCACCATTTTCATTATATGTATATCTTTATATGATGAATTAGTTTGGATGGTTCACCATGGGTAACGACCAATTTATGACTCACGAAATCGTAATGACACGATTGCAAACAAACCATACCACGGACGGGGATAGAACCCGCGTCACCTGTGCACTACTCTCCCCACAAGGGAGGTTCCTTGACGCTGGTGAGGGGCTCTTATCTTGGGAATTGGATCTGTGCTCCAGTTCCCTAAATTAAGCCTAAATACCTTCCATTCCCACCCCCCACATGAACTGCATAATCCTACGGTCTTAGCGCTCCCCCATGATTATAATAATCTGCACTACTCGCCTGACGCCAGCTGACGTCAGGGGTAAGAGGTGTAGGTTAAGCAGAACAACACCTGTCTCAGTCTCGAGGTCTTCCTTTCCTGTTCATTTACTTTGAATAAGAAACTACCTGGAACACAGCATTATTGCTCAGTCTGCAGAAAGTGCGAGTACTTGTGATACTTTCACTTAGTAGAAGCTCTCTTGTGTTGAAGACCAGTTACACTGCTCAAATTATAAGTGTTTAAAACATTGATCGTCTCAGGAAATTGAGACTGTGTATCTTTATCAAATCTAAGTTTAAAAACGCAGTCAGCCAGAATGGACGACATTGTAACTATATGTGATTATAAGTCTGTTAAAGTGCTTGTGTCTAATTGATAAGTAAAAGGTACCATTAAAGTACCTTAAGATCATAAAGTAATATACGTTATATTAAAAGGTATATTTTATATTTTTTTTTATTTCCTTAATACCAAGAGATTGAATTATATCAATATATATAATTTCTTATTACGATTTCCCATGTGTATATTTCATGACTCACGAAATCGTAATGACACGATTGCAAACAAACCATACCACGGGTTGGATTTGAACCGGCGGTCAGAGAGTCTCAAAACTCCAGACCGTCGCATTAGCCACTGGACCAGCTAGTTACAATAAAATTCGTCCAACTAGGTATATTTCTACACCATAGGAAGGTTAGCATAGGGGACTTGAGCTAGAGTTCGTCACGGCCACGCTAGCTGGAGATTCGTCTGTAAAAACTTGCACTTGTGGTCACAGTGGTGCCTATGCTAACCTTCCTATGGTGTAGAAATATACCTAGTTGGACGAATCCTATTGTGGCTAGCTGGTCCAGTGGCTAACGTGACGGTCTGGAGTTTTGAGACTCTCTGATCGCGGGTTCTATCCCAGGCCGATCTAGTTCACATTACCAACGATCTAGTTCACATTACCAACGATCTAGTTAACATTACCAACGATCTAGTTCACATTACCAACGATCTAGTTCACATTACCAACGATCTAGTTAACATTACCAACGATCTAGTTCCCATTACCAACGATCTAGTTAACATTACCAACAATGTACTTCACATTACCAACACTGTACGTCACATTACCAACACTGTACTTCACATTACCAACACTGTACTTCACATTACCAACACTGTACGTCACATTACCAACACTGTACGTCACATTACCAACACTGTACTTCACATTACCAACACTGTACTTCACATTACCAACACTGTACTTCACATTACCAACACTGTACTTCACATTACCAACATTGTACGTCACATTACCAACACTGTACTTCACATTACCAACACTGTACTTCACATTACCAACACTGTACGTCACATTACCAACACTGTACTTCACATTACCAACACTGTACTTCACATTACCAACACTGTACTTCACATTACCAACATTGTACGTCACATTACCAACACTGTACTTCACATTACCAACACTGTACTTCACATTACCAACACTGTACTTCACATTACCAACACTGTACGTCACATTACCAACACTGTACTTCACATTACCAACACTGTACGTCACATTACCAACACTGTACGTCACATTACCAACACTGTACGTCACATTACCAACACTGTACTTCACATTACCAACACTGTACTTCACATTACCAACACTGTACTTCACATTACCAACACTGTACGTCACATTACCAACACTGTACGTCACATTACCAACACTGTACGTCACATTACCAACACTGTACTTCACATTACCAACACTGTACTTCACATTACCAACACTGTACTTCACATTACCAACACTGTACGTCACATTACCAACACTGTACTTCACATTACCAACACTGTACGTCACATTACCAACACTGTACGTCACATTACCAGCACTGTACTTCACATTACCAACACTGTACGTCACATTACCAACACTGTACTTCACATTACCAACACTGTACTTCACATTACCAACACTGTACGTCACATTACCAACACTGTACTTCACATTACCAACATTGTACTTCACATTACCACTACTGTACTTTCTCAGCTTCCTTGGATCAGGAACCCTTCACTAGACTCCACCAGACCCTTATTAAAGACTAATAAATTACCATTAAGAAGAGAGGCGGTAACACAGTCCTTCACACACGACCACTCAGACGCTACTGCTGTCACCACCAGTCTGCAGGTGCTAGTATGTCTCAGGATAGTTGTTGCTAGTATGTCTCACGCTAGTTGTTGTTGTTGCTAGTATGTCTCACTCTAGTTGTTGTTGTTGCTAGTATGTCTCACTCTAGTTGTTGTTGTTGTTGCTAGTATGTCTCACGCTAGTTGTTGTTGCTAGTATGTCTCACGCTAGTTGTTGCTAGTATGTCTCACGCTAGTTGTTTTTGTTGCTAGTATGTCTCACGCTAGTTGTTGTTGTTGCTAGTATGTCTCACTCTAGTTGTTGTTGTTGCTAGTATGTCTCACGCTAGTTGTTGTTGCTAGTATGTCTCACGCTAGTTGTTGCTAGTATGTCTCAGGCTAGTTGTTGTTGCTAGTATGTCTCACGCTAGTTGTTGTTGCTAGTATGTCTCACGCTAGTTGTTGCTAGTATGTCTCAGGCTAGTTGTTGTTGCTAGTATGTCTCACGCTAGTTGTTGTTGCTAGTATGTCTCACACTAGTTGTTGCTAGTATGTCTCAGGCTAGTTGTTGTTGCTAGTATGTCTCACGCTAGTTGTTGCTAGTATGTCTCACGATAGTTGTTGCTAGTATGTCTCACGCTAGTTGTTGTTGCTAGTATGTCTCACGCTAGTTGTTGCTAGTATGTCTCAGGCTAGTTGTTGTTGCTAGTATGTCTCACGCTAGTTGTTGTTGTTGCTAGTATGTCTCACTCTAGTTGTTGTTGTTGCTAGTATGTCTCACTCTAGTTGTTGTTGTTGCTAGTATGCCTCTAGTTGTTGTTGCTAGTATGTCTCAGGATAGTTGTTGCTAGTATGTCTCACGCTAGTTGTTGTTGCTAGTATGTCTCAGGACAGTTCTTGTTGTTGCTAGTATGTCTCAGGACAGTTCTTGTTGCTAGTATGTCTCACGCTAGTTGTTGTTGCTAGTATGTCTCACGCTAGTTATTGTTGCTAATATGTCTCAGGACAGTTCTTGTTGCTAGTATGTCTCAGGATAGTTCTTGTTGCTAGTATGTCTCACGCTAGTTATTGTTGCTAGTATGTCTCACTCTAGTTGTTGTTGTTGCTAGTATGTCTCACGCTAGTTGTTGCTAGTATGTCTCACGCTAGTTGTTGTTGCTAGTATGTCTCACGCTAGTTGTTGTTGCTAGTATGTCTCACGCTAGTTGTTGCTAGTATGTCTCACGCTAGTTGTTGCTAGTATGTCTCACTCTAGTTGTTGTTGCTAGTATGTCTCACGCTAGTTGTTGTTGGTAGTATGTCTCACGCTAGTTGTTGTTGCTAGTATGTCCCACGCTAGTTGTTGTATCCAGTATGTCTCACGCTAGTTGTTGTGGCTAGTATGTCGCACGCTAGTTGTTGTTGCTAGTATGTCTCACGCTAGTTGTTGCTTGTATGTCTCACGCTAGTTGTTGTTGCTAGTATGTCTCACGCTAGTTGTTGCTAGTATGTCTCAAGCTAGTTACTGTTTCTAGTATGTCTCACGCTAGTTGTTGTTGCTAGTGTCCCACACGCTAGCTGTCGTTGCTAGTGTTCCACACTCTAGTTGTTGTTGCTAGTGTCCCACACGCTAGTTGTCGTTGCTAGTGTCCCACAATCTAGTTGGTGTTGCTAGTGTCCCACACGCTAGTTGTCGTTGCTAGTGTCCCACAATCTAGTTGGTGTTGCTAGTGTCCCACACGCTAGTTGTTGTTGCTACTACCCCACACGCTAGTTGTTGTTGCACCGACAGCGTCGTTGTTGGTGTAGCAACGGACACCAAGTCGTTGTTGGTGTAGCAACGGACACCAAGTCGTTGTTGGTGTAGCAACGGACACCAAGTCGTTGTTGGTGTAGCAACGGACACCAAGTCGTTGTTGGTGTAGCAACGGACACCAAGTCGTTTGTTGGTGTAGCAACGGACACCAAGTCGTTGTTGGTGTAGCAACGGACACCAAGTCGTTGTTGGTGTAGCAACGGACACCAAGTCGTTGTTGGTGTAGCAACGGACACCAAGTCGTTGTTGGTGTAGCAACGGACACCAAGTCGTTGTTGGTGTAGCAACGGACACCAAGTCGTTACTGGCACCAGCATTCAAAAAAATCTTCTTTTTTGTACTAGTATCATACAAGCTCGCTGCTAGCACTAGTATCATGCAGACTTTGCTTGCACTAGTATCATGCAGACTTTGCTTGCACTAGTATCATGCAGACTTTGCTTGCACTAGTATCATGCAGACTTTGCTTGCACTAGTATCATGCAGACTTTGCTTGCACTAGTATCATGCAGACTTTGCTTGCACTAGTATCATGCAGACTTTGCTTGCACTAGTATCATGCAGACTTTGCTTGAACTAATATTATGCAGATTTTGTTTGCACTAGTATCATGCAGACTTTGCTTGCACTAGTATCATGCAGACTTTGCTTGCACTAGTATCATGCAGACTTTGCTTGCACTAGTATCATGCAGACTTTGCTTGAACTAATATTATGCAGATTTTGTTTGCACTAGTATCATACAGACTTTGCTTGCACTAGTATCATACAGATTTTGCTTGCAATAGTATCATGCAAACTTTGCTTCACTAGTATCATACAGACTTTGCTTGCACTAGTATCATGCAGACTTTGCTTCACTAGTATCATACAGACTTTGCTTGCACTAGTATCATGCAAACTTTGCTTCACTAGTATCATACAGACTTTGCTTGCACTAGTATCATACAGACTTTGCTTGCACTAGTATCATGCAGACTTTGCTTCACTAGTATCATACAGACTTTGCTTGCACTAGTATCATGCAAACTTTGCTTCACTAGTATCATACAGACTTTGCTTGCACTAGTATCATACAGACTTTGCTTGCACTAGTATCATACAGACTTTGCTTGCACTAGTATCATACAGACTTTGCTTGCACTAGTATCATACAGACTTTGCTTGCACTAGTATCATACAACTTTGCTTGCACTAGTATCATACAGACTTTGCTTCATTAGTATCATACAGACTTTGCTTGCACTAGTATCATACAGACTTTGCTTGCACTAGTATCACACAGACTTTGCTTGCACTAGTATCATACAGACTTTGCTTCATTAGTATCATACAGACTTTGCTTGCACTAGTATCACACAGACTTTGCTTGCACTAGTATCATACAGACTTTGCTTCATTAGTATCATACAGACTTTGCTTGCACTAGTATCATACAGACTTTGCTTGCACTAGTATCATACAGACTTTGCTTCATTAGTATCATACAGACTTTGCTTGCACTAGTATCACACAGACTTTGCTTGCACTAGTATCATACAGACTTTGCTTGCACTAGTATCACACAGACTTTGCTTGCACTAGTATCATACAGACTTTGCTTCACTAGTATCATACAGACTTTGCTTGCACTAGTATCACACAGACTTTGCTTGCACTAGTATCATACAGACTTTGCTTCACTAGTATCATACAGACTTTGCTTGCACTAGTATCACACAGACTAAGATTGCTTTAGTATCACGCAGACTGCTTGCACTAGTATCAGACTTTAATTGCTCTAGTATCATACAGACTTTTTTTGCACTAATATCGTACAGACTTTGCTTGCTCTAGTATCATACAGACTTTATTTGCACTAGTATCATACAGACTTTGCTTGCTCTAGTATCATACAGACTTTGCTTGCACTAATATCACACAGGCTATATTTGCGACAGTCATACAGAATATGCTTGAACTAGTATACAGACTATGCTTACACTATTATCCTACAGACTTTGCTTGTACTATCATACAAACTATGCTTGCACTAGTGCCATACACACTATGCTTGCTCTAGTATCACACAAACTGTTTGGATAGCATCATACAGACTTTCCTTCCAATAGTAGCATACAGACTTTGCTTGCAGTAGCGTCACACAAACTTTGCTTCCAATATACACTTTGTTTGCCCTAGTATCTTATAGACTTTACTGGCATTATGATACTGACATTGTTTGCACTAGTGTAATGAAGACTTTGCTTGCACTAGTATCATGCAGACTATGCTTGCACTACCATCATATATACTTTGCTTTCACAAGCATCATATAGACTACGCTTGCGCTAGTATCATACAGACTTTGCTTTCAGTAATATCATACAGACTGTGCTTGCACTTTGGATCCTATAGACTTTGCTTCCACTAGTATCGTAGAGAACCTTTGCTTGCACTAGTATCATACAGACTATGGTTGCACTAGTTATATAAGGACTATGCTTGCACTAGTTACATACAGACTATGCTTGCAATAGTATTATACAGCCGTTGCTTGCAGTATCATACAGACTTTGCTTGCAGTATCATACAGACTTTGCTTGCACGACAATAGACAACACAGTTAATGTAAGGAGCCCAAGACCCCTCACTGTCTTCAAGAAGGTGCTGGACAGGCACCTAAAGTCAGTACCAGACCAGCCAGCCTATAGTTCGTAAATCGGGTTGCGTGTGGCCAACAATAACAGCCTGGTTGATCAGGCCCTGATCCACCATGAGTCCTGGTCACAGACCGGGCCGAGGGGCCCGTTGATCTCCTAAACTCTCTACAGGTATATTCCAATTTACGGAATTCATGAACCTTGTTCCTAGGCCAGAGTTACTAAAATTATCTGTATTTATTAGTTATCAGTCTTGACTTCCTAAGTAGTCGGTTGATAGACAACAACCACCCTGGGAGGTACTACCGTCCTGTGGCAGTAGGTTGGTAGACAATAACCACCCAGGGAGGTATTACTGCCCTGTGGCAGAACGTTGGTAGACAACCACTCTGGGAGTTACTACCGTCCTGTAGTAGGAGATTCGTAGACAGCAACCATCCAGGGAGGTACTACTGTCCTGTGGTAGTAGATTGGTAGACAACAACCACCCAGAGAGGCACTACAGTCCTGTGGTAGTAGGTTGGTAGGCAACCACAAAGGGAGGTACTACCGTCCTGTGGTAGTAGGTTGGTAGACAAAAACTACCCAGTGAGGTACTACCGTGCTGTGGTAGTATGTTGGTAGACAACAATCACCCAGGAAGGCACTGCCGTCCAGAGACAGTAGGTTGGTAGACAACAACCACCCAGGCAGGATCTACTGTTATGTTGTAGTAGGTTGGTAGACAACCACCCAGAGAGGTACTTCCGTCCTGGGGTAGTAGGACGGTAGACATCAACCACCAAGGGAGGTACTACCGTCCTCTGGTATTAGGTTGGTAGACAACAACCACACAGGGAGGTACTACAGTCCTGTGGCAATAGGTTGGTAGACATCTACCCTGGGAGGTACTACCGTGCTGTAATAGTAGGTTGGTAGACAACAATCCAGGGAGGTGCTACCGTCCTGTGGTAGTAGGTTGGTAGACATCTACCCTGGCAGGTACTACCGTGCTGTAATAGTAAGCTGGTAGACAACCACCCAGAGAGGTACTACCGTCCTGCTGTAGTAGGCTGGTAGACAAGAACCACCCAGAGAAGTACTACCGTCCTGTGGTAGTAGGTTGGTAGACAGCAAGCAAAGGGAGGTAATAGCGTCCTGTGGTACTAGATTGGTAGGCAACAACCACTCTGCGAGGTACTACCGTCCTGTGGTAGTAGGTTGGTAGACAACCACCCTGCGAGGTACTACCGTCCTGTGGTAGTAGTTTGGTAGGTAACAACCACTCTGCGAGGTACTACCATCCTGTGGTATTAGGTTGGTAGACAACAACCACACCAGGGAGGAAGTAACGTCCTGTGGTAGTAAGTTGGTAGACATAAATCACCCAGAAAGGTACTACCGTCCAGTGATAGTACGTTGGTAGATACCAACCACCAACGGTGGTACTACCATCCTGAGGTAGTAGGTTGGTAGGCAACAACGACCCAGGGAGGTACTGGAAATAAATGGTATAAAATACCGACACAATGGCAATATAAACACAAATGCAGTATAATGTGATCCTTTATTGACTACGTTTCGCCCACACAGTGGGCTTTTTCAAGTCACAAACAGAACTACCTGGGGTGAAAGGAACGCGAGTATTTATAGTCCGGCTGAGGTCAGGTGAAGAATGCTGCATCTGATGATGTACCGAGTGGGGTTATAGAGTCTAAAAACTTGGGTAGCTTGGAAAGGAGATTGGATAAGTTAGTGAGCAGACCTTCTACAGTGTTCTTATGTGGGATAGCGATGAAGAAGTTTCTTGGCAAGTGGTTCAGCTATGTTATAGAAGCCACTATTCTGGTTGAAGTTGTCGGATATAGAAATAAGTGATGATTCCAGGATTCTTCGGTATTGAGTGTTGTCTTCTGTGGCGATAAGTCTTGAGTTTCTGTAGTTTATCAAGTGGTTGCGTGAATTAACGGTGTTGTACGCAGGCATTCCTTGTGTCGTCAGACCTGCTTGCGTATTGGTGTTCTGAAATACGTGTTTGGAGGTCCCTTGATGTTTCGCCCACGTAAACTTGTTGCAGTCATTACAAGGGATTATGTATACCCCTGCAGAGGATGGAGGCTTGTCCTGCCTACTACTGGTGATGTCCTTGATGGTCGTGGTTGTGGAGGTAGATACTTGGAATGATGTTTTGGCAAAGATGTTGGAAACATGTTTGGCAATGGAGTTGGTGGGAAGGACTATGTATCTCTTCTCGGCAGTGTCTTCTCTGGGTGTGTTGAAGATGTTTAATGCTCGCCGTCTGCAGTCTCTGATGAAGTGACGAGGATAGTGGAGTTTAGAAAATATTTGTTCAATTATAGTGCATTCTTCCTCAAGGAACTCGTTGCTGCAGATTCTGAGTGCACGCAGGAAGAAGCCTATAATTACACCACGTTTGGTTTTGGTGTCTTGGTGAGAGTAGAAGTGGAGAAGATCGTTTTGGTTGGTGGGTTTTCGATAGACTTTAAAACGAAGTTCGTGGTCAGCTTTGCAGAGCAGGACATCAAGGAAAGGAAGAGTGTTGTCGACTTCTTCTTCAAGTGTGAACTGGATTGAAGGCTCGACCTGGTTGAGCTTGTCTTGGAGAGCTTGAACGTTGAAGCGTTTAGGAGTTATGAGGAGAATGTCGTCAACATAACGAAGCCAGGTGACAGACGAAGGAATAATGGTGGAGAAACGTTCGGCTTCTAGATGTTCCATGTATAGGTTCGCCAGGACTGCACTGAGTGGCGAACCCATGGGTAGTCCAAAAGTCTGCTGAAAGAGGTGATTTTCGAAAGAGAAACACGTAAAGCCAACACATAGTTCAACAGTTCAACAAGGTCGATGAAATCGCTGGCTGGAATGGGAAGATCAAGTGAATCGTCAATTTTCCTGCGCAAGAGATCGATGGCTTGTGTAGTAGGTACTTTGGTGAATAGGGAAGTCACGTCAAGGTTGGAAAGTTTCTTGTTCCTGATGTTGATGTTGCGAATGCGATTAAGAAGATCACCTGAGTGTTTGAGATGTGCTGGACTGATAGTGCCCAAGAGTTTAGAGAGGTGTTTGGCGAGAATTCCTGAGAGCTGGTGGGGAGCACTGCCTATTCCCGAGGATATGGGCCTCAGTGGGATACCAGGTTTGTGAGTCTTTGGCAGGCCGTACATTCTGGCAGGTCTGGGGTTGCTGGGCATGGTGTGCAGAAGTTTCTTCCCTTGTTCTGAGCCCCTCAGAATGCGGCGAGTCCTTTGACTGAAGCCCTCAGCTTAGGCCTCAAATTCGCAACAGGAATTACGAAACCAAAACAAGACCTCAATTTCATCGCCAAAAACTACAGACACAATGACTCCGACTTCCAAAAAGGCTATCTTCAAGGCATCATCTCAGCAGCCATCTCAACACGCAGCTCCCCAGTCATACCTCGACGTTACATCAATGCACTCAAAATTTTAGCAGAAGACACGACCATCAGGGTCACCACCGCTGATAAAGGAGGTGGTGTTGTTATCATGAACACTGACGATTACAGGAACAAAATGCTCAATCTACTTAATGACCCAGATACCTACAAACCTCTCACAACTAACCAAGTGGACAACCTTACTAAAACTTTTCTTCAAAGGACTCGCCGCATTCTGAGGGGCTCAGAAAAAGGGGAAGAGAAACTTCTGCACACCATGCCCAGCAACCCCAGACCTGCCAGAATGTACGGCCTGCCAAAGACTCACAAACCTGGTATCCCACTGAGGCCCATATCCTCGGGAATAGGCAGTGCTCCCCACCAGATCTCAGGAATTCTCGCCAAACACCTCTCTAAACTCTTGGGCACTATCAGTCCAGCACATCTCAAACACTCAGGTGATCTTCTTAATCGCATTCGCAACATCAACATCAGGAACAAGAAACTTTCCAACCTTGACGTGACTTCCCTATTCACCAAAGTACCTACTACACAAGCCATCGATCTCTTGCGCAGGAAAATTGACGATTCACTTGATCTTCCCATTCCAGCCAGCGATTTCATCGACCTTGTTGAACTATGTGTTGGCTTTACGTGTTTCTTTTTCAAAATCACCTCTTTCAGCAGACTTTTGGACTACCCATGGGTTCGCCACTCAGTGCAGTCCTGGCGAACCTATACATGGAACATCTAGAAGCCGAACGTTTCTCCACCATTATTCCTTCGTCTGTCACCTGGCTCCGTATGTTGACGACATTCTCCTCAAACTCCTAAACGCTTCAACGTTCAAGCTCTCCAAGACAAGCTCAACCAGGTCGAGCCTTCAATCCAGTTTCACACTTGAAGAAGAAGTCGACAACACTCTTCCTTTCCTTGATGTCCTGCTCTGCAAAGCTGACCACGAACTTCGTTTTAAAGTCTATCGAAAACCCACCAACCAAAACGATCTTCTCCACTTCTACTCTCACCACGACACCAAAACCAAACGTGGTGTAATTATAGGCTTCTTCCTGCGTGCACTCAGAATCTGCAGCAACGAGTTCCTTGAGGAAGAATGCACTATAATTGAACAAATATTTTCTAAACTTTCCCCTAAACCTCGTCACTTCATCAGAGACTGCAGACGGCGAGCATTAAACATCTTCAACACACCCAGAGAAGACACTGCCGAGAAGAGATACATAGTCCTTCCCACCAACTCCCTTGCCAAACATGTTTCCAACATCTTTGCCAAAACATCATTCCAAGTATCTACCTCCACAACCACGACCATCAAGGACATCACCAGTAGTAGGCAGGACAAGCCTCCATCCTCTGCAGGGGTATACATTAATCCCTTGTAATGACTGCAACAAGTTATACGTGGGCGAAACATCAAGGGACCCCCCAAACACGTATTCAGAACACCAATACGCAAGCAGGTCTGACGACCCCAAGGAATGCCTGCGTACAACACCGTAATTCACGCAACCACTTGATAAACTACAGAAACTCAAGACTTATCGCCCCAGAAGAACAACACTCAATACCGAAGAATCCTGGAATCATCACTTATTTCTATATCCGACAACTTCAACCAGAATAGTGGCTTCTATAACATAGCTGAACCACTTGCCAAGAAACTTCTTTCATCGCTATCCCACATAAGAACACTGTAGAAGGTCTGCTCACTAACTTATCCAATCTCCTTTCCAAGCTACCCAAGTTTTTAGACTCTATAACCCCACTCGGTACATCATCAGATGCAGCATTCTTCACCTGACCTCAGCCGGACTATAAATACTCGCGTTCCTTTCACCCCAGGTAGTTCTGTTTGTGACTTGAAAAAGCCCACTGTGTGGGCGAAACGTAGTCAATAAAGGATCACATTATACTGCATTTGTGTTTATATTGCCAGGGAGGTACTACTGTCCTGCGGCTGTAGGTTGGTAGGCAACAACCACACAGGGAGGTACTACCGTGCTGTGGTAGTAGGTTGGTAGGCAACAACCCCTCAGGGAGGTCCTACGGTCCTGTGGTTGTAGGTTGGTAGGCAACAACCACACAGGGAGGTACTACCGTGATGTGGTAGTAGGTTGGCAGACAAAAACCACATAGATAGGTACTACCGTCCTCTTGTAGTAGGTTGGTAGACAATATCCGCCTAGGGATGTACTACCGTCCTGTGGTGGTAGGTTGGTAGAAAACAACCACCCAGGGAGGTACCAACGTCCTGTGGTAGAAGGTTGGTAGTCGACATCCACCCAGGGAAATACTACCGTGCTGTTGTAGAAGGTTGGCAGACAGCAACCACCCTGAGACGTAGTACCGTCCTGTGGAATATGTTCCTTTACAGCAACCAACCAGAGAGGTACTTCCGTCCTGTGATAGTAGGTTGGTAGACAACAACCACCCAGGGAGCTACTACCGTCCTGTGGTAGTAGGTTGGTAGACAACGACCACCCAGGGAGGTATTACCGTCTAGTGGCAGTAGGTTAATAGGCAACAACCACCCAGTGAGATACTACCATTCTGTGGTAGAAGGTTGGTAGACAAACACTCCAGGGAGGTGGAGTTAGTACGTCCTGTGATAGTAGGTTGGTAGACAGCAACCACTCTGGGTGGTACTACCATCCTGTGGTAGCAGGTTGGTAGACAAGAAACACCCAGGGAGGCACTACTGTCCTGTTGTAGTAGGCTGTAGACAACAAAATCCTAGGAAGGTACTACCGTTCTGTGGAAGTAGGTTGATAGGTAACAACCATCCAGGGAGGTAGTAAAGTCATCTGGTAGTAGCTTGGTATACAACAACCACCCATCTTGTAGTAGTAGGTTGGTAGAAAACCACCCAGGGATGTACTACAGTCCTGTAGTAGTAGGATGGTAGATAACAACTACCCAGGTAGGTACGTCCGACCATTTGTAGTTGATTGGTGGATAATAAAATCGTAGGGAGGTGCTATCGTCCTGTGGTGGTAGGTTGATAGACAACAACCACCCAGTGAGGTACTACTGTCCTGTGGTAGTAGGTTGGTATACAACAACCACCCTTGGAGGTAGTACCGTCCTGTGGTAGTAGGTTGGTAAACAAGAACCTCACCAGGGAGGTAGTACGTCCTGTAGTAGTAGGTTGGTAGACAGAAACCACCAAGGAAGGTACTACCATCCTGTGGTATTAGGTTGGTAGACAACCACACCAGGGAGGTAGTAACGTCCTGTGGTAGTAGGTTGGTAGACAGAAACCACCCCGTGAGGTACTACCGTCCTGTGGTAGTAGGTTGGTAAACAACAACCACCAAGGGAGGTAATACAGTCCTGTGGTGGTATGTTGGTAGACAACAACCTCCCAGGGAGGTACTACTATCCTCTGGTAGTAGGTTGGTAGACAACAACCACCCAGGGAGGTACTTCAGTCCTGTGATAGTAGGTTGGCAGACAACACCTACCTACGGAGGTACTACCGTGCTGTAGTTGTAGGTTGGTAGACAACAACCACCCAGGAAGGTGCTACCGTCCTGTGGTAGTAGGTTGGTAGACAACAACCACCCACAGAGGTACTACTGTCCTGTTGTAGTATGCTGGTAGACAACAACCACAAAGAGAGGTAATACCGTCCTGTGGTAGTAGGTTGGTAGACAGCAACCACCCACGGAGATACTAGCGCCCTGTGGTAGTAGTTTGGTAGGCAACAATCACCCAGAGAGGTACTACCGTCCTGTGGTAGTAGGTTGCTAGTCAACAACCACCCAGGGAAGTACTGCCATCCTGTAGTATTAGGCTGGTCGACAAAACCCACACCAGAGAGGTAGTAACGTCCTGTGGTAGTAGGTTGGTAGACAATAAGCAACCAGGAAGGTACTACAGTCCTGTGGTAATACGTTTGTAGACAACAACTGCCCAGGGAGGTACTACCGTCCTGTGGCTGTACGTAGTCAGGCAACAACCACCCAGGGAGGTCCTACGGTCCTGTGGTAGTATGTTGGCAGACAACAACCACCCAGGGAGGTAGTACTGTCCTGTGGTAGTAGGTTGGTAAGCAATAACCACCCATGGAGGTACTACCTTCCTGCGGTAGTGAGTTGGTGACGACATCCACCCAGAGAGGTACAACAGTCCTGTGGTTTTAGGTTGGAAGACAACAACCACCCATGGAGGTACTGCCGGCCTGTAGTAGTAGGATGGTAAACAACAACCACCCTGGTAGGTATTACCGTACTATGGTAGTAGGTTGGTAGGCAACAACCACCCAGGAAGGTACTACCTTCCTGCGGTAGTGAGTTGGTAGACGACATACGCCCGGAGAGGTACTACTGTACTGTGGTTTTAGGTTGGTAAACAACAAGCACCCATGGAGGTACGATCGTCATGTAGTAGTAGGTTGGTAGACAACAACCACTCTGGAAGGTATTACCATCCTATGGTAGTAGGTTGGTAGACAACAACTACCCAGATAGGTAATACCGTCCTGTGGTGGTAGGTTGATAGACAACAATCACCAAGTTAGGTACTAACGTCCTGTGGTAGTAGGTTTGTAGACGACATCCACCCAGGGAAGTATTACCGTGCTTGGTAGTAGGTTGGTAGACAGCAACCACACAGGGACGTAGCACCGTCCTGTGTTAGTATGTTGATTTACAACAACCAACCAGAGTGGTATTACCGTCCTGTGATCTTAGGTTGGTAGACAACCGCCCAGGGAGGTACTACTGTCCCGCCCTATTAGGTTGGTAGACAGCAACAAACCAGGGAGGTACTGCTGTCCTGTGGTAGGAGGATGGTAGGCAACAGCCACCCAGGGAGCTACTATTGTCCTGTGGTAGTAGGTTGGTAGAAAACAACCACCCATTGAGGTAGTACCGTCCTGTGGCAGTAGTTTAGTAGGCAACAACCACCTAGTTAGATACTACAACCTGTGGTAGTAGATTGGTAGACAATGACAACACCAGGGAGGTAGTACGTCCTGTGATAGTAGATTGGTAGACAGCAACCACTCAGGGTGGTGCTACCATCCTGTTGTAGAAGGTTGGTAGACAACAAACACCCAGGGAGGTACTACTGTTCCTTGGAAGTAGGTTCGTAGACAACAACCAACCAGGGAAGTACTACCGTGCTGTTGTAGTAGGTAGGTAGACAGCAACCACCCTGGGACGTAGTACCGTCCTGTGGAAGTATATTGGTGTACAGCAACCAACCAGAGAGGTACTACCGTCCTGTGATAGTAGGGTGGTAGCCAGCCGCCCAGGGAGGTACTGCAGTCCTGTTAGGAGGTTGGCAGGCAACAACCACCCAGGGAACTGCTACCGTCCTGTGGTAGTAGGTTGGTAAACAACAACCACCCAGGGATGTATTACCGTCCTGTGGCAGTGGGTTGGTTGGAAACAACCACACCAGGTAGGTAGTACGTCCTGCGGTAGTAGGTTGTTAGAAACCACCCAGGCCGGTACTACTGTCTTGTGATAGTAGGTTGGTAGACAGCTACCACCCAGGGTGGTACTACCATCCTGTGGTAGTAAGTTGGTAGACAGCAAACACAAAGGGAGGTACTACTGCCCTGTGGTAGTATGTTGGTTGACAACATCCTCCCATGGAGGTACTATTGTCATGTAGTAGTAGTTGGTTGGTAGACAACCACCCAGGAAGGTTCTACCATCCTATGGTAGTAGGTTGGTAGACAACAACCACCCTGGAAGGTACTACAGTCCTGCCTTGGTTGGTAGACAACAACCACCCTGGGAGGCACTACTCTCCTGTGGTAATAGGTTGGTAGACAACCACCCAGAGAGATACTACCGTCCTGTGGAAGTAGGTTGGTAGACAACAACCACCCAGGGAGGTACCACAGTCCTGTGGTAGTAGGTTGGTAGACAACAACCACCCATTGAGGTACTACCGTCTTGTAGTAGTAGTTTGGTAGACAACAACCATCCAGGAAGGTTCTACCATCCTATGGAAGTAGGATGGTAGACAACAACCACCCAGGAAGGTACTACAGTCCTGCCTTAGTTGGTTGGTAAACAACAACCACCCTGTGAGGTACTACTCTCCTGTGGTAGTAGGTTGGAAGATAACCACCCAGATAGGTACTACCGACCTGTTGCAGTTGATTGGTAGATAATAAAACCTAGAGAGGTGCTACCGTTCTGTGGTGGTAGGTTAGTAGACAACAACCACCCAGGAAGGTACTACTGTCCTGTGGTAGTAGGTTGGTATGCTACAACCACCCAGTGGGGAACTACCGTCCTGTGGTATTGAGTTGGTAGACGACATCCACCCATAGAGGTACTACCGACCTGTTGTAGTTGATTGGTAGATAATAAAAGCCCAGGGAGGTGCTACCGTGTTGTAGTATTAGGTTGGCAGACAACAACCACTCAAGGAGGTACTACCGTCCTGTAGTAGTAGGTTGGTAGACAACAACCACCCGGGGAGGTACTACCGTCCTGTGGTAGTAGGTTGGTAGATAACAACCACGCAGGGAGGTACTACCGTCCTGTTGTCGTAGGTTGGTAGACAATAACCGCCTAGGGATGTACTATCGTCCTGTGGCTGTAGCTTGGTAGACAACAACCACCCAGGGAGGTACTACCTTCCTATGGTAGTAGGATTGTAGACGACATCCACCCAGGAAAGTTCTACCTAGCTGTGGTGGTAGGTTGGTAGACAGCAACCACCCAGGGAGGTAGTACAGTCTTGTGGATGTATGTTGGTAGATAACAACCAGCCAGAGAGGTACTGCCTTCCTGTGATAGTAGGTTGGTAGACAACCGAGCAGGAAGGTACTACCGTCGTGCGGTATTAGGTTGGTAGACAGCAACCAACTAGGGAGGTACTGCCGTCCTGTTGTAGTAGGCTGGTAGACAACAACCACCCAGGGAGGTACTACCGTCCTGTGAAAGTATGTTGGTTGACAGCAGTCACCCAGGTAGGTACTACCGTCCTTCCATATGAGCGGGAAATGTAAGCCTGTAAGTGTTTTACATGCTGGTAGGATTGCTGGTAATTTTTTTCCGTCTGATGAACAAGCAAGATATTAGGAAAAGTTATGTTACTTGTACTTACACTTATGTCACACTATTCTTGCATGTACAAGCATATATATACACGCCCCTCTTAGCTTTCTTCTATTTCCTTATTAGTTCCTGTTCTTGTTTATTTCCCCTTGTATCCATGGGGAAGTGGAACAGAATTCTTCCTCCGCGAGCCATGCGTGTTGTAAGAGGCGACTACAATGCCGGGAGCATGAGGCTAGTAACCTCTTCTCCTGTATATATTACTAAATTTAAAAGGAGAAACTTTCGTTTTGCCTTTTAGGCCGCCCCGCCTGGTGGGATGCTCCAGGTGCGCTGAAAGATCGGTCTTCACTTGCCGAGTGGGAAATTGAGAGAGTTTCTCGCATTGTCTAGTTAGCCAGCGATATCTCTCTGGGATCACCTAGCTACAGAGCCTGTTGTAACCGTCTGGGATCATTTAGCTTCGGAGCCTGTGGTAGCCATCTGGGATCACTTAGCTACGGCCTGTTGTAGCCATCTGGAATCATTTAGCTGCAGAGCTTGTGGTAGCTATCTGGGATCACTTAGCTCTGAAGCCTTTGGTAGCCATCTGGGATTACTTGGCTATGGGGCCTGTGTTAGTCATCTGGGATCACTTAGCTAAGCTACGAATCCTGTGGTAGCCATCAGGAATCACTTAGTTACGGATCCTGTGGTAGTCATGTGGGATGATTTAGCTAAGGACAAGGTCCATATTGAAGTGCATGAGGACGGAGGATCCTCTTGTCATATCACGCCAATGATGATTCTCTTCAAATCACTTGTCCTGTTTCTAGGCTGTGGTATTATAAACCCTACAAACCCTGAGAATATACAGAGAATGTATAAGAACAATAAAACACCGCAGTTGCAGTTACCTACAAATGTTTAAGTCCTTTGATCTGTACTCCTTGTAACGCAGGCAAGACAGATACGTCATAATATACACCTGGAAAATCCTAGAAGGAATAGTCCCAAATCTGCATAATGAAATAACCTCCTACTAAAGCAAAAGACTCGCAGGCAACGCAACATTCCTCCAATGAAAAGCAAGGGTGCCATCAGAGATAAGACAATAACTGTCAGGGGCCCAAGACTGTTCAACTGCCTCCCAGCATATATAAGGGGGATTACTAACAGAGGGGGCTGGACAGATAATTAAAGTCTGTACCAGGCCAGCTGGGCTGCTTTCTACGTTGGATTACGTGCCGCCAGCAGCAACAGCTTGGTTGATCGTGAGGCCTGGTTATGGACCTGGCTGCGGGGACATTGACCCCTGAAACACCCTCTAGGTAGTTCCTGTAGCTTCCACAGCTACAAATGTGCTCGTGAAGTACAGTGTAGGCATTGTACTTCCCATTTCCAGGACTCAAGTCCGGTTACGTAAAATAACCGGTTTCCCTGAATCCCTTCACTAAATATTACCCTGCTCACACTCCAACAGCTCGTCAAGTCCCAAATACCATTTGTCTCCATTCACTCCTATCTAACACGCTCACGCTATATATATATATATATATATATATATATATATATATATATATATATATATATATATATATATATATATATATATATATATATATATATATATGTCGTGCCGAATATGTAAAACTGGTCAATTAGCAAGAACTCATTTAAAATTAATTCCTTTCTGAAATTTTCTCTTATACGTTTAAAGATATATTTTTTCATTAATGTTAATGTAAAAATTTATAATTTTGCATCAAAAGAATCTTAGAAAACTTACCTAACCTTATTATAACAAGCGCAATTTATTTTAGTCTAACCCAACTAAATATATTTTAGATTTGTTTACAATAATTTAATACTAATCAAACACAGTGAAATATATTTTTTTTCGTTAGGTTCAGAATGATTTTGGCGAAATTATTGCATACACAAATTTTCACTTGTCCTATATGGCAAGATGAGCGTTGCTATTTAAGCCAAGATCGCAAGTTCTGCCTATTCGGCACGACATATATATATATATATATATATATAGGCAGAACTTGCGATCTTGGCTTAAATAGCAACGCTCATCTTGCCATATAGGACAAGTGAAAATTTGTGTATGCAATAATTTCGCCAAAATCATTCTGAACCTAACGAAAAAAATATATTTCACTGTGTTTGATTAGTATTAAATTATTGTAAACAAATCTAAAATATATTTAGTTGGGGTAGGCTAAAATAAATTGTTCTTGTTATAATAAGGTTAGGTAAGTTTTCTAAGATTCTTTTGGAGCAAAATTAAAAATTTTTACATTAACATTAATGAAAAAAATATATCTTTAAACGTGTAAGAGAAAATTTTAGAAAGGACTTAATTTTAAATGAGTTCTTGCTAATTGATCAGTTTTACATATTCGGCACGACATATACATAGTTTATTATTGTGATATATAATGAAATGCGGTACGATAAAATGGAGGGCTGAAAACTACCATGCACTGGCTGGCAGCTTGCAAGTT
This sequence comes from Cherax quadricarinatus, assembly GCF_026875155.1. Taxonomy (NCBI): domain Eukaryota; kingdom Metazoa; phylum Arthropoda; class Malacostraca; order Decapoda; family Parastacidae; genus Cherax; species Cherax quadricarinatus. The sequence continues at coordinate 37,737,523 of NC_069437.1, read as the reverse complement.
GCAAGGTCAGCAATGTTGTCAGTGCGTCTCATCATCTCGTTGCTAATACTTCACTGCCAACACTGCTAACTTCAGCATATTAACTCTTGAAGTGTTAAGCACAACGTTTGATAAAAAGCTAATATATTTTTTCGTGGATACTTGAGTGACTACAGAATGATAATATTGGGTAGATAGTGTGAGGAGAGGCAGATCGTCCACATCATTCTCAAGGAACAATGAATAACAGTGTTGAGTGTTGGCTGCGCCCAGATCATCTTCAAGTAAACATAGCGAGAAGAGTGACGCGTTGTGTGTCATATCTTCTTATCTAATAAGTCAAAAATCATATTTGACGTAAAGTTCACTGAAAAAATCACTGGGATGGTCAACAAGGTAAGATAATGTTTCTAGTTACGTAGATGCTATTCATGTGAACTGTTTACTTACACAGTTGTTGCTTCGTGAGTGCAGTGAACTAGTGATGTTCAATGTTATTGGTAGTTATACTGGAGAGGCTGATGAACTGACACAGCCTGTGGTGAGGCTGGCAACCTTGACTCAGCACTCACATTACTGAGAAAGTCCTTCATTAACACCGTACACACATATACATACACATACAAACACACACAAACATACAATTATATAAACAAGCACACCTCCATTATACACACATACAAACACACACACAAACACACATACAACACGCCCCACACTCACACAAACACACACACACACAACACAAACTCAATACAAACACACATCACACAACACATAACACAGACACACATGCACACACCCACATGACCGATTAGCGTTCGGCCGTGCATCACTGGTAGCTCGGGGTCACAATCTTTACTCTGGAGAGCTGACTATCATACATAGACTTAGCCGACACACACACACTAGTGAGTGCGCCGGCAGGCGCTAAGGTCAGACAAAACTGACAGTAAACATACAGTAACATAACTGCCAAATAATGGTAAGGACAGGATAAACAGGTTTCTAGAACTGACAGGAAAATTTAGGCACATAACGACAGTGTGTACATACGAAGTGGCTCGTCAACACACACACACACATACACAGAGTGTGTGTGTGTGTGTGTGTGTGTGTGTGTGTGTGTGTGTGTGTGTGTGTGTGTGTGTGTGTGTGACTCGACCCCTGCAACCACAGCTAGGTGAGTACGCACAATACAACACTGTCATATCAATAAGGAATCGTTTAGGACCCTGTACACCGTGTATGTCAGGTCTATATTGGAGCATGCAGCACCAGTTTAGAACCCACACCTAGCCAAGCACTAAAGAAATTAGAGAAAGTACAAAGGTTTGCAACAAGACTAGTCCCGGAGCTAAGGGGCATGTCCTGCGAGGAGAGGCTAGGGGAAATCCACCTGACGACACTGGAGGACAGGAGATATAAGGGGGATATGATAACATGTAAAATACTGAGAGGAATTGACAAGGTGGACAGAGACAGGATGTTCCAGAGAAGAGACACAGGAACAAGGGGTCACAGATGGAAGTTGAAGACTCAAGTGAATCACAGGGATGTTAGGAAGTATTTTTTCAGTCACAGAATTGTCAGAAAGTGGAATAGTCTGGGAAGTGATGTAGCGGAGGCAGAATCCATACATAGCTTTAAGAAGAGAAATGATAAAGCTCATGGAGCAGGAAGAGTGACCTAGTGGCTACCAGTGAAGTGGCGGGGCCAGGAGCTGTGACTCGAGCCCTGCAACCACAACTAAGTGAGTACAACTAGTTGAGTACACACATAAATACTAACACTCTCCCACTCTCTTACTTTCTCAATCTCTCACTTCTTTACTGTCTCTCACACTCTCCCACGCTCACACTCTTACTGTCTCACTCTTGTTACGCCTAAGATAGATATTATCTTCATATGGGATTCCTGAATAACAATTTACACAGAGTTTGGGATAATAACAAACTTCAACTATAATCTTAGTTTAATAAAGTAATTTCATAGATATGATAAAATGTCAGCATGGGACAAATATATTTAATGTTTATACAGATAAGACGTATATACAACAGGTAAACTTTTACAATAACTTCCCTTATGATGTCTTAAAGTCTAGTTTCTAAGAGAGACATTATATCAAAATAATTACTCACATAAACACAATCTTCTATGTAATTAGCTAGCTTTATAATTAGAGGAATCAGAGTACAAGTATTGCTGAGAATATACTGTGGAGGTAGAAGACCAGTTAACAACTTTGTAATAAGACCAGAGAAGGAGTGTTGACCGGTCGGCAGGTGAAACCACACTGGTCCAAGCTGACCACCTAGCTTGACTCTGACCCGGCAAACACTTGACCAAATAGGGAAAGGGTGGGGGGGGGGGGGGTTTGAGAGGGTGTTAACAACAACAGAAAAGTAGGTTTAGCCATACCCATGGAGGATTGGATCATTTGATAATAATCTACCTCCTTTACATAAAACAGACACATGGTAAAGTTACGTATATCCAGCCAGATATAAATACATAGTGGACACTTACAGAAATAATTGTACAGACAAGTAGTAATAGTACAAGGTGGCTCATTTCCAATTTTGCTAAAGAAGGAAATGAACGCAATGTTATGTTATAAGAATTAAGTTTGACAAGAGGGGTATAGAGGGCGCACCACTCTACCACTCTCTCTCTTACTGTCTCACTCTCTCACTCCCACTCTCTCTCTCTTACTGATTCTCTCACTCACACTCTCTTACTGTCTCACTCTCTCACTCCCACTCTCTTACGTCTCACTCTCTCACTCCCACTCTCTTACTGTCTCACTCTCTCACTCCCACTCTCTTACTGTCTCACTCTCTCACTCCCACTCTCTTACTTTCTCACTCTCTCACTCCCACTCTCTTACTGTCTCACTCTCTCACTCCCACTCTCTCTTACTGATTCTCTCACTCACACTCTCTTACTGTCTCACTCTCTCACTCCCACTCTCTCTCTCTTACTGATTCTCTCACTCACACTCTCTTACTGTCTCACTCTCTCATCCACTCTCTTACTGTCTCACTCCCACTCTCTTACTGTCTCCCTCTCTCACTCCACACTCTCTTACTGTCTCACTCTCTCCCACACTCTCTCTTACTGTCTCACTCTCTCACTCCCACTCTCTTACTGTCTCTCTCACTCTTCCACTCTCACTCTCCCACTCTCTCTTACTGTCTCACTCTCTCACTCGCCCACTCTCTCTTATTGTCTCACTCTCACTCTCCCACTCTCTCACTCTCATATTCTTACTGTCTCACTCTCCCACTCTCTTACTGTCTCACTCTCTCACTCTCATATTCTTACTGTCTCACTCTCCCACCTCTCTTACTGTCTCACTCTCCCACTCTCCCTTACTGTCTCACCCTCTCACTCTTCTACTCTCTTACTATCTCACTGTCTCACTCTCTCACTCTCCACTCTCTCACTCTCACGGTTTCTCTTACTATCTCTCTCTCCCACTCTCTCACACTTTCTGTCTCATTGTCACACTCTCCCACTCTCTCCCTCCTCACGCTCTCCTCTCTCCTCCTGCTCCCCTCCTCCCCTTACTACTCCCTCTCCCTCCCTCCCCCTTTTTCCTTTCCCTCTCTTCCTTTCCCCTCTCTCTCGATCCTTTCTCTTCCTTTCCCTCTCTCTTTTCTCCCTCCCTTCCCCTTTTCTCTCCCTCTCCCTCTACCCCCCTTCCCACTCTCTCCACCTCCACATCACTCTCTCTGTCCCCTTTCCTCCCTCTCACCTTTCCAACTCCCCCAGCAAATAATTATCACTTATGCAGATGCAGGTATATATTATATACTGTTATTTCTTCTATCTCTAAACAGAGAGACGTAAATGGTGAAGTTTATCGTAGTAATCACTCAAATAAAAGTTGAGTGAATATACAGTCTCTCAAGCTATTGGAGAATTCTCAACAACCTGGAGTTTACCTAGAGAGAGTTCCGGGGGTCAACGCCCCCGCGGCCCGGTCTGTGACCAGGCCTCCTGGTGGATCAGAGCCTGATCAACCAGGCAAGAGGAGAGTATAATGACAACTAGATGTGGTCTAGTCAGAGGGTAAAACCCAACTGCTGCAACCAAACAAACCATGGTTGGAGTCAACTGGGGTCACGTGACACACACGGGAAAGTGGGGAAGGATAAGAGAAGTATTTAAGCAATACACCAAAAAGGGAAGATGAACCATTAAACCCTTACCAATCATAATTTATACAAACACCGCTAAAATATTATACATATACATATATATACAATACAATTTACAAGACCAATTGGAGGACAAAAATGATGATGATGATAATAGATAATAATACAAGGTCTGACATTTCCATTTTAGCTATTAATGTAGATAAGTGCGAAGTAATATTGAAGAAGATAACAGTGATTAAGATACTTAAATCATAGGAGCATTTATATCGTAGCATTTTGTTTACTTATTATTACATTGTAAACTTATTTTTTTAACACAGCCGTTTCTCACCACGGTAGGGTGACCCAAAAATGAAAAACTTTCATCAGTCTATCACAGTCTTGCCAGAGGCGTACTTACACTACAGTTATAACACAGCAACATTAACACCCGTCCTTCAGAGTGCAGACACTGTACTTCCCATCTCCAGGACTCAAGTCCAGCCTGCCAGTTTCCCTGAATCCCTTCATAAATGTTACGTTGCTCACACTCCTATAGCATGTCACATCCTAAAAATCATTTGTCTCCGTTTGCTCCTTTCTAACACGTTCACACATACTTGCTGGAAGTCCAAGCCCCTCACACAAAAAATCTCCTTTACCCCCTTCCTCTAACCTTTCCTAGGCCGACCCCTACCCTGGCCTCCCTCCACTACAGATTTATACACTCTCGAAGTCGCTGTATGATGTTCCATCTTCTCAACATGTCCAAACCACCTCAACAACACCTCTTCAATACCTCCTTTTAATTTCCAAACTACGAATTCTCTGCATTATATTCACACCACACATTGCCCTCAAACATGGCATCTCCACTGCCTCCAGCCTTCTTGTTGCAACATTCACCACCAATGCTTCACACACATGTAAGAGAGTTACTATAACTAAACTCTCATACATTCCCTTCTTTGCTTCAATGGACAAAGTTCTTTGTCTCCACAGACTCCTCAGTGCACCACTCACTTTTTCCCCTCGTCAATTCCACGAATCACCTCATCTTTCATAGACCCATCTGCTGACACGTCCACTGCTAAATATCTGAATATCCCTCCAATCTGATATCAATCCCCCTCCAATCTGATATCCAATCTTTTGTCACCTAATCGTTTTATCCTCATCGCCTAACTCTTTTATGTATTCACTTTTAATTTCCTTCTTTTACATACCCTACCAAACTCATCCACCAACTTCTGTAACTTCTCTTTAGAATCTCCCTAAAGCACAGTGTCATCAGCAAAGAGCAACTGTGATAACTCCCACTTTTGTTAGATTCTTTATCTTTTAACCCCAGACCTCTTGCCAGCAACCGAACATTCACTTCTCTTACAGGCTCATCAATAAATATATTGAACAACCACGGTGACATCACACATCCTTGTCTAAGGCCTACTTTTACTAGGAAATAATCTCCCTCTCCCCTATATATTCTAACCTGAGCCTCACTATTCTCGTAAAAACTCTTCACTGCTTTGAGTAACCTACCTCCTACACCATACACCTGCAACATCTGGCACATTGCCCCCTATCCACCCTGTCATACTCCTTTTCCAAATCCGAAAATGCCACAAAAACCTCTTTACCCTTATCTAAATACTGTTTACCTATATGTTTCATTGTAAACACTTGGTCTATTATACACCCCCTACCCTTCCTAAAGTCTCCTTCTTCCACTATTATCCTACACTCTCTTTTACTCGTAATTCTTTCAATAATAATTCTACAATACACTTTACCAAGTATTCTCAACAGACTTATTTCCCTAAAATTTTTACACTCTCTTTTGTCCCCTCTGCCTTTATATAAAGGAAGTATGCAAGCTCTCTGCCAATCCCTAGATACTTTACCCTCCTCCATACATTTATTAAATAAAAGCATCAATGACTCCAAAACTAAATCACCACCTGCTTTTAATATTTCTATCTTCATCCCATCAATCCCAGCTGCTTTACCCCCTTTCATTCTACTCACTGCCCCAAGCACTTTCCCACGCACTCACAACTGGTTCTTCCTCACTCCTACAAGATGTTATTCCTCCTTGCCCTATACACGAAATCACATCTTCCATATCTTCATCAATATTTAACAATTCCTCAAAATATTCCCACCATCCTCCTGATACTTCTAACTCTCCATTTAATAACTCTTCTCTCCTAATTTTTAACTAACAAATCCATTCGTTCCCTAGGGTTCCTCAACTTATTAATCTCGCTCCAAAACTTTTTCTTATTTCCAAAAACATTTTTTGATAACATCTCACCCACTCTCTCATTTGCTCTCGTTTTACATTGCTTCACCACTCTCTTAACCTCTCTTTGTAAACTTATCTAGAATATATTTATATGGATTAGGGTAAATTCAATTGCATTTGTTATAATAAGGTTAGTTAAGTTTTCTAAGGTACTTTCAGCATAAAATTATTAATTCTAACATTAACATAAATGAAAAAATATATCTTTAAATATATAAGAGAAAATTTTAGAAAGGACTTAATTTCAAATGAGTTCTTGTTAATTGACCAGTTTTACCTATCTGGCACGAATTATAGTATATATATATTTATATATATGCAAGATAAGCCACGGGGAGTTGAAATCTTTAGCTCAAGAACTTTCACACGTCCCAGAATTTGGTTTTTCTACATAAGACACTAAAAAAGATCAATATAAACCTTGCTTTCAAAAACACATGGACTGTGAAATGAAGACCGATTAAAAACACACCTGTGGAAAATACTGTATATATTTTCTGGAAATACAGTAGTTTATATGTAAATTGATGGCCTATATTGTATTTAATAAAAATTATGTTATAAAAAATGGGAAGTTGTGCGCCTGCGCGGACGAGGGGACTCACTATCTTTTTGAACTGGGCAAGAAAACGTTAGTGAAAAGAGGAAGAATTTTCATCGCTCTAGAGCAGTGGTTCCCAAACTGGGGGTAAATTACCCCCTGGGGGTAATTTAACCATTTTTGGGGGGTAATGGAGGGGTGACAGAAAAAAAGTTATGAATTCTGAAAATCAAGAAAACAATGTGGTACCCGGTATGAGGATTATTGTTAACTTTGTCTTAGTATATAAAGTTGTAAAGTAAACCTATTATAAGTAAGTAATAAAGTTAAACCAAATAACAATAAACATCAAAAACTAATATACAGTATTAGAAAAGAAAAAATATATAGCTAAGTGTGTGGAAACCCAAAAGTATTTTGACAAGTATGCTTCAGGACAAAAGTCACTCAGTAGCCCAGATCGACCTGTCCAGTACGCGTCACTCACTTCCTGAGGCTGCCTCTATTTCACACTGTCAGTTTATCTGTGAGCATCAGCCGAGGTAGACATAAGCTGGTATGTATGTGTACTGCCCTGTGCAGTATATAGTTAGTATTTACCCACTGTTACTGTGAATTTGTAGCTATTATTAATTTTATATATAATGTATGTGTGGTTCTTACGTTTTCAATGGTTTTGCTAGGATTAGCAGAGTATGCGAGGCTGTATACGTTCACGTTTAGCCATATATATCAATAATAACAACATTTTGTGAAAGGGGTAACATGCTTTATGTGGCATGTTAAATTGGGTAACAAGCTGAAAAAGTTTGGGAACCACTGCTCTAGAGGTTATATTGGGCTGACACTTCTCAAATAGGAGCCGAAATTGTTGGATGTGCACTTCTGCATAACTTGAGCATTAAGCAAATGGAAAGGACAACTCCAGGAACCTCAGATAAGTCTGTTTATGTTGTAGCTCTGGCTAGTGTTATTTTCATAAATGTAGACAGTGAGGTTTTTGAGTATGATACACAGTAATCTCCAGTCAAATTGGTGAGGGTTATGATTATAAATTCTCCTTCTGTTATATAAATGTGCATATGTAATCATTTATTAATTTTAATATACAGTCCACAAATTTATATATTTACCAGAATTCCTGGTGATGCACATTTCATTTGTAGTTAATATAGGTCTAGAGCAACTTGTGGATATGACAATTGTAGGTATCGAAGGGGGACATTTTTTGGGACCTAGGTGTCCCAAATTCCTACTTGCCTATGTAACTTTGATAAATAATAATTATCATTGTTACTATTTACTGGTATGTACCTTATGTTATATCCAGATAAATGTAATCTTCCACAACACCCTCCAATAAAGTTGGTGACGTTTACAAGGTCCCACGTACTAAATGTCCTCTCATATACTGGTCAAACAGGGAAATTCCTGGAAACCAGAATAGGCCAACATAAGTAATCAGTCAGGACGGCAGAAGTCTAATGCTATCTTTAACCACGTTAGTTCATGTAATCACCCACCGGAATGGGATGCTGCCTAGATTATAGTACCAAATAGTTCTGTCATGGACAGAAACATAATTGAATCTTCACTCTTGAAGCGTGAAAGGAATACAGTACATAAGTCAAATTGCGGGGTATACGAGCTCGATAGCTATTTAGTAGAGTCCATTGTACACAATCTTAAACAACATTGTTGTACAAAATCACAGGATTGCTCATTATGCCAAGTGGGTTGATGGATTGGTGACGTCCGACGAGTGTCTACGCACCAAAACTTCATACCACGTCAGTTGTTATGGTTATATAACGCATTTAGCTGTTAGTGACAAGCACATAAGATTATGAGATAACATGAGGAGAGGTTAAAAGGTATTACTAGATATTTATATCATAGATATATTATCGAAAAGGCATATAAGATTCCCAAGTCAGGCATATTAACCGACACTGAGAAGAATAGTAGACAATATTTAGGAAGAGAAACTTCTCAGCACTTCAATAGAACATTCAAGTACCTCAGGACATTTTATTCTTTAAAAAGGTTACACAGAATAATAGCAATCCATGTGTATAGTATCCAATGAGAAACGTATTTGCTCGAACCACATGACCTGTTATAAACTACTAGAACAAGCTTGGGGCTAGTTATTATACCTTATAATGTCATACTTGACATCTCAGAAACCCTCCTACCTCATATGGGGAGTGTAGGGGGATGGTGGTAGGGTGGGGTTGGCACCAACCATTCTTAGAGTAACAGTGGCTGGTGACACATCCGCGCTACGCTACCCTGAGAATTCTCTCCCTGTTTTAGTTGCTCTCTTACAACATTGCATAGCTCCTGATGATGCACTGGGACGTGTGAAAGTACTTGAGCTAAAGATTTCCACCCCCGTGGCTTGTCTTGCATAGTTAAGATCGCACGCTATATGAAAATACATACATATACATACATACATATACATATATATATATATATATATATATATATATATATATATATATATATATATATATATATATATACATATATATACATATATATACATATATATATATATATATATATATATATATATATATATATATATATATATTATATATATATATATATATATATATATATATATATATATAATATTTATTTCTAACATGCGTATATTAAGCTGTCACTTATAATAATATAAACATTTCATATTGTCATTTTAATATGTGTATTTCAGTAAAGTTATTTTTTCAGCTGTAATGATATCCCCTGAGATGTATAGGAAGCTCCCTCAGCATTATCTACACAAGCATCAATAACACTGTCAGCATCACCATCTGCTCCCTCAGCATTATCTACACAAGCATCAATAACACTGTCAGCATCACCATCTGCTCCCTCAGCATTATCTACACAAGCATCAATAACACTGTCAGCATCACCATCTGCTCCCTCAGCATTATCTACACAAGCATCAATAACACTGTCAGCATCACCATCTGCATAAATACCAAGTTTCAGCAGCAGTATTATTTGCAGAAATGTCAGCAGTTTAGTAAGCAGACTTGTCCGTAAAAGGTATTTGGAGCTCTGTTAGTAGCATTTTCTGCAAAATAAATAGTAATGCCACCAGCAGCATTTTCTACAGAAGTAGCTTAGACAGCAACGTTATCTGTTGTAGTGTCAGGAGACCTGTCAGCAGTATTATCTCCAGAAGTATCAGAAGACCTTTTAGTGGTATTTTCTTCAGAAAACTCGGAAACTCCGTCAACAAAATTACTTGCACATTATCAGTAAGACAGTCCGCCGCTTTAGTGGCATCAGCATTATTTCCAAAAGTCTCAGAAGCTCGGTCAGCAGTGTTATTTACATAAGATAAAGAAGCTAAATCAAAAACATTATTTGCATAAGTACCAGAGTGTTCGTAAGCAGCAAAATTAGAAGGAGCAACTGGTGCTCAACCAGCAGTATCATCTACCGAGGCAGGAAGACATCAGCCAGCAACATTTGTTGCAGAGGCAGGAACAGCTCTGCCAGCAACATTTGTTGCAGAGGCAGGAACAGCTCAGCCAGCAACATTTGTTGCAGAGACAGAAAAAGCTCTGCCAGCAACATTTGTTGCAGAGGCAGGAAGAGCTGAGCCAGCAGCATTAGTTGCAAGAGTAGCTCTGTCAGCATTATTAAATCTTATGAATTTTCTCCTCATGTACTATGGCTTCAATAACTAAGGAGGAAAATAATGGCTTCAGAGTTATTAAGTCTTTGAATTTGTGTGGTAGGCGCGTGCTGCATACCACGTTCTCCTGGGGAACCCCAGATAAACCTTCTTGTATAAAGTTGGATGATTACTTAAATAACTTGCATCATACATCTTCAGCAAACTACTTAAAAGTCCCAAGAAGTCAAAAAAGGTTTAATAAAACGCAAAAGAAATTGATTAATATGAGTCCAGATGGAACAGAGTTTGACATCCCACTGCTCTATCTGAGTATCAAACTAGCGTGTGAAAATGTTGCTGCTTTCAGTGATCCAAAATGGATCGATGAGAGTACAGAAATGGAGTACTATATTACTGCTATAAACAACGTGCGGAACGTTGCTGTTCACACCCAACTTGCAGTTCCTGATGATGATTATCTTGAAATTATAAGAAAGCTTCGGGAACTGTTAACTGGGTGTCTTAAGGCATCCGGAGAGCGCTATGGGCAAAATATGGCTGAAGTGGACAAGGAGATCAAGCAAATGAATGATAACTTGGATTATATCATGAATGAGATACTCGGAGAAGAAGATATAATAAGGTTTTGTAGCGATGATATAAAACAGATCATCATTAACGACAGTTGTGAAAAACTGAATGAGATCTTCCAAAAGATCGTTTATATCGACCCATTGTCTTTTATCAACAAAAACTTAAAAATTAGAGTGGACAAAATTTTTGTCAATATCGACATTGTAAAAGGACATCCTGTAGAAGATGGTTCGCATGTTGACTTTTGTGAACTTTTCAAACTTGTCCAGACTACATCTGTGCCATCATCTGTAAGTTGTGTCACTGAGCGACCTCAAATACTCCTATTAGAAGGATTGGCAGGGAGTGGCAAGACCACGCTAGTGACCCTGGTAATACAGGAATGGATACAGGGAGGTCAAAGCCAAATAAAAGGCTTAGATAATTATGATCTGCTGCTATGGGTACAGTGCAGAGACACTACCATGAACTCCTTCCAGGATCTCCTAGACCGCCTGATATCAGATGTTTCAGCAAAATTCAGGAAAGTTTTACCTAGAATAATAAAGCTTTGTAAAGTCCTAATAATAGTTGATGGTTTGGATGAGCTTAATAACAACTCCAGATCATTACTCCAAAGTCTTTTATTCGAATTTCAGAATTCTTCTTACACAACTTTCATGTGCACCTCAAGACCTGAAAAAATCGAAATGTTTAGGATGTCGACGTTGGTTTTTGAGTCGACTTGGTTTTTGATGTCGATTTTGGATTTTGATGTTACCGTTGGTTTTGATGTTGATGTTGATTTTGATGTTGACGTTGGTTTTGATGTTGACGTTGGTTTTGATGTTGACGTTGGTTTTGATGTTGAGGGTTGGTTTTGATTTGACGTTGGTTTTGATGTTGACGTTGGTTTTGATGTTGATGTTGGTTTTGATGTTGACATTGGTTTTGATGTTGACGTTGGTTTTGATGTTGACGTTGGTTTGATGATGACGTTGGGGTTGATGTTAAATGTTGGTTTTGATGTTGACGTTGGTTTTGGTGTTGACATTGGTTTTGATGTTGACGTTGGTTTTGATGTTGACGTTGGTTTTGATGTTGACGTTGGTTTTGATGTTGACGTTGGTTTTGATGTTGACGTTGGTTTTGATGTTGACTTTGGTTTGATGTTGACGTTGGTTTTGATGTTGACTTTGGGTTTTGTGATGACGTTGGTTTTTGATGTTGACATTGGTTTTGATGTTGACGTTGGTTTCGATGTTGATGTTGGTTTTGATGTTGACGTTGGTTTTGATGTTGACATTGGTTTTGATGTTGACATTGGTTTTAAATGTTGACGTTGTTTTTTGATGTTAAACGTTGGTTTTGATGATGACGTTGATTTCGATGTTGATGTTGGTTTTGGTGTTGACGTTGATTTTGGTGTTGACGTTGGTTTTGATGATGACGTTGATTTCGATGTTGATGTTGGTTTTGATGATGACGTTGATTTCGATGTTGTTTTTGGGTTTTGGGTGGTTTACGTTTGGTTTTGGAGTTGACGTTGGTTTTGGTGTTGACTTTGGGTTTTGGTGTTTTGAGGGTTGGTTTTGGGTGTTGCGTTTTGTTCCTTAAATTATTTATTGCTTCTTGCACTTTTTAAAAATTTTATTTATTAAGTGTTTTTTATTGTTTGTAAAATTCTGCATTTCGTTATTAGCTTATACATTGTTCCTTTGCACTTTTTACAAAGTTATACATATATTTTTTTAATAATACTCCACTATGGTAATTTGTTATATCCAATTCATTCATATTTTTACAAAGTTTTACAACACCTTGTGACTGGGTGTAATACTTGTGACTGGGTGTAATACTTGTGACTGGGTGTAATACTTGTGACTGGGTGTAATACTTGTGACTGGGTGTAATACTTTTGACTGGTGTAATATTTTGTAAATGGGTGTAATACTTGTGACGGGTTTTAATACTTGTGGACTGGTGTAAAATCTTGTGACTGGGAGTAATCTTGCGACGGGTGTAATACTTGTGACTGGGTGTATATTGTGACGGGGTGTAATACTTGTGATGGGTGTAATACTTGTGACTGGGTGTAATACTTGTGACTGGGTGTAATACTTGTGACTGGGAGTAATACTTGTGACTGGGTGTAATACTTGTGACTGGGTGTAATACTTGTGACTGGGAGTAATACTTGTGACTGGGAGTAATACTTGTGACTGGGAGTAATACTTGTGACTGGGAGTAATACTTGTGACTGGGAGTAATACTTGTGAGGGGAGTAATTCTTGTGAATGGTGTAATACTTGTGACTGGATATATACTTGTGACTGGGAGTAATACTTGTGACTGGGAGTAATACTTGTGACTGGGTGTAATACTTGTGACTGGGTGTAATACCTGTGACTGGGTGTCTCAGTAGTAGTAACCAGTTACCAGTAACCAGTTACCAGTAACCTGTCCGTTGACTCAACGACCAACCGTCTTGAGTCACGGTCTGTGCTGAGCTGACACTATTTTCAAAAGACCCACTACGGGGTACTGGCCAGCCGGCTAGTTAGTTTTACGAGTGTAACCAAGGAGATAGGTAACGGCTGCGGGTTCTCTCCACATATCTACGATTATACGTAATAACAGCCTACGTGAGTTTTCTACCCTAATCCACTATCGAACTCCCACATGATAATTGGTGTGCAGCGGTGTGGACGTGGATTTACGTTTTTAAGGGTAATTCAAGGCGTTTGAAGACTGTTGTGAGTAGCCGGCAGGGTCAAAGGTGAATGCCCTCCCCTCACACCCTCCAGCCAGCAGCTTATACCCTCACTCATTACCTACTGCCTGCAAGCCTGTTGCAGCCGTTTCAAGTTCCTGGCTTAGTTCGTGTGCTAATTGCTTAAATTTCCCGAGGGGTTGACCCGGATTTTGCAATTAAGCCAGTTAGTAAGCCAGACTGTGGAAGTGAACGCCAGTCAGCCTATCATCCAGCCTGTCTCCTGTCATCCAACTGCTCCTCGTGCTTTGTGCATCGTTACACTCTTCCAGTCATCCATTCTCGTGGGGTAAGCCAGCCAGCCAACCCAGCTTCTAACCAGCTGAGAGAGAGAAGTAAGCCACGCAGTAAAAAGGGTAACCCAAAGGGCTCCTCTGAAGTATTGTTTATATCGCTTTGTGCTCCTTTTTGTTTGCTAAGAGTGGTTTTTAACCATTCCCTGTGGCTTAGATTTGGTTTTTTCAAGCCACCTTCGTGGGGGTGGGGTGCGCGGCAGACCCTGCGTCCCCCCCTCAACATTCTCCCCACACCACCCGGGTCGCGGCAGAAGCATCCACCCACCACCACCACCAGCCATCCCTCATCTACCTGTGGTTTGTTTGCACCCTTGTACCGGGTCCTAGTACTGTTTGGCTCACAAATTGGTCAAGAGATTGTAGCTGGTGCCAACGAGATAAACCCAGTTTTGTGAGTTCGCCTAGAAGCACATTCTTCACGACAACGTGAATGTGGGAGGCTCATCACCGCGCAGGCACCATACACCCGCCCCCACCAGTACTCACCGTCCGTCTCCTACTCCCGACTTCAGTGATAATTTCCTTGAGACATTTTTCTTGCATTTAAAGACATTTGCGTGTGTGAGACATTTATAGTAAATTGTTTGTGTACTCTAAACCTTGTGTTTTCAGTTTTTCTTTGACTCGTTAATTTTTACAATATTTTTCAGTGTTTTTATTTATCTTATATTTTTTATTCTGTGTTTTTTCTTATGCTACTCCTGTCTCTAGTAAGTATTATTGTGTCGTGTACCAGTCAGTCACTCTGTGTGAAGTGATTCATTTTTTTTTTTATTGTATTCTTTCAGCATACCAAATTATCCATTTATTTCTATGTGTGTCTTTTTTTTCGTATGCCAGCAGTGTCTCATTCCTCTAATTTTTTTCGCAGACTGTGTACCATTATTTTTGCCAGCAAATTTTTGTCGTATCAGTCACAGCAAGATTTTGTTGTATCAGTCACAGCAGGAATTTGTTGTAAGAATAAATTAATACTGTTGTGTGCTCCGTCACTGTAAGTGTTATATTCCCTGTTTTGTTCCTGTGTTTTATTTTTTATAATTCTTGAACAAATTCACTCTTGATGAAATTTTTCAATTACTTTTAACGTAAAGTGTTTTCTTCTCTGTTTGAGTAAATTGTTTTGTCAAATTTTACAATTAAAAATAAAGTTTCAATCAGTTTATTTTTTGGTTTTCCCATATTAATTCATTATTTTACCTGAGTTTTCCCAGTGACACTTTATTACTGCAGTGATTGTTTTTAAAACTTATTTTGTTGCACTTGTTCTGAAGTGAATTATTTTGTTGAACTTTTTCTGCAGTGAATATTTTCTTTTTTTTGCTATTTTTATGATTTATAATTTAATTTTTGTCTATGCATTCTTAGAAAATATTTAAAATTTCCCAGTTACTTTTAAATTTAATTTTTTTTTACACTTCACATTGATTTAAATAATTTAATTAATTAATTTTTTATTAGCAAGAGAAAAGGGACAGCTCATTTTGAATTTAATTCAGTCTCCAGTAATATTTTTACTTGTATATTTCAAGTAAATTTTTTTTTCGGGTCAATGTCCCTTTAAATTGAGTTTCCTTCCTTGCAGTGTATTTAGACATTATTCTGCAGATTTGTTGTATATCTTTTCATTTCAATTCTAGAATTTTATATCTTTTTTAATTGTTCATTATTTTTGGCTTTATTTGTTCTCGTGTTACTTTTGCCATTATGTCTCACATACCGTCAAGTGATACTTTAGTGAATGTCGAAAACTCGGGACCTCTCAGGCTACTACGGCGGTCCTGTCATCAGTCCTCACGTTCCTTACCGACTGACAGACCGACTCAGACACCGAGATATTATAGTTATACTCGTGATTCCCTTGATGCGTTACCTTTATTAAATGGCCATGTACATAGTCTTGAAGCATGGTTTGCAGCATTCGTTCTCGTGGCTAGTGCCCTAGCTAAGGTCCTCCTTCAGAGGAAAGCCTCATCAGACTTGCTAAAGAAGCTCTTTATCGATCCCCTGCTGCTTTTTCACTTTTGTTGATCCCCTTGATATGCAAAGACTTCGGGAATCTTACTAAGTGGTCACAATATGGGGAACTGATTCGTTCTTTCCTTGTCCAGAAAAAACAGCTGACCATATGTCGTTCTTAGAAAACTAGTAAAATGCTACACCCATGAGTACTGAATCGTTGAGTGCATTTGCTGTTAGATTAGACAAACTTTATCATCATTTATAATGCTGTCCAATCATCATCTTTTCTCCCGACGAGGCTAAACCATTTACAGAATCAATTGCTAAAATAGCAGCTTTGGAGCAATTAAAGAACTAATGCCGCCTGCTTCTGTGTGTGCTATGAGGTGATCCTCCAACTGTAACGATGGAACCACTACACCCTTAAAATATGTAGTTCCTTGTGCCCCCAGGGTACTTTTCCTTGTATTAAAGTAATGTCACACATATCCCTCAGTCTGAAACCACCTCTTGTTTGCGCCACAGAGACAAATCGTAGTCGTCAACCATCTCAGAGATCACCAAGAACCATGTACAGAGTCCGTTATACACCTCGTAGTATTCAAGTACATTCAGTAACCATAGTCGGCGGAATTGTTACAACTGTGGTTTCCGTGGCCATATTGCAATTAATTGTCCTGATAGTTACCCTAAGAGACGTCGTACTGATGATGAGTACTCAGATCTTCCCTACTGTAATTATCATAGAATACATGGACATGACACATCTGAGTGTAATGCTCTCTATAACCTTCAGTACTCTAGATCTTTCCGTGGTCGTTCCAACCGCAGAACCCGTCGAGGAAACAGATCTCGTGGTTTTCAAAATAACCAGAACCAGGCTCATTCATTCAATTCTCAAACTCACCAGAACCAGGCTCGTTCTTCCAATTCGGGGGAATTCGAGCGCCCCAGTCAAACCGCCCCATGGTGACAGTAGGTGATAATGAGTACACCTCCCCGTTCAAACTCCTTTGAAGCCTTAAGCAGTCTCGAGAATGACAACCCTGCTGAGGTTGTTGCTTCACATTGTCTCTGACATAGATGATTTTGGGGATGGAGTAACAAGTCTTTTCTGATGAAAATCACCTTTTTGTTTGCACATAACTTCCAATGCAAACCATAGGCCCTATAGTGCAAGCATCTGTTTATAATGCCCCGTTAAATTGTTCATGGACTCTGTGCGCAAATCAATATTATTGGGTCTATTTGTTTAAGGATAAGAAGTTACGACATGTCCTTCTCGTAGAACCAAACTCCTGTGTCCCCCCTTAGTGAGTATTGGTTCTCCCCTGCGTGTCCGAGGTACGACTGCCCTAACCTTTTCTATCCAAGGTAGAGACTTCACTGTTTCCTTCCTTGTTGTCGATCAGATTACTTTCCCTGGTGACCTTCTACTGGGATTTGCTTCCATGCGAGACTTACGCATTGTGCTCGACCCTTTTCGATGGCATGCACAAATTGACGACTTGATCGTTCCATTCTGGGGGTTTCCAGTTGGATCAAAATCTGTTATACTGCTGCAGGTATGATGTACGGATTAAGTCCTACAAGCTAATGCATTCTCCAGTAGCGTACCCAAGCGGTCAGGCACTGGTAATTCTGTCACTCCCATCATGTTCCACCTATACCTTCAGAATTGCAGGATAGTCCCATGCCTCAAGTGTCCGAGGACGCTCAGATTGCCTTGAGTGCTCAACCTATCCCTGCAATGCCTGTAGTTCGAGTAGTAGTTTCTCCACAGGGGACGCCTTGTCGGAAAACAATTACTTGCAACTAGTAATGCCATCTCTTGTTGATGTCACGTGCCGTCTGCAGAAAGACGTTTTTGTTGCGGCTAGTGCTCTCACTAAGTGTCTGTATTGTTCCTAGTGTTCCAGATGGTGATAACGTCCTAGTTGACAGGATTCCTGCAAAGTTTAAAAGGGCTATTTGTTTTAACCATCTTACATTTTGTAAGAGATAGTAAATCCATTTCTACCTGGCCAACACTTCTGGTCACAGTGTTTTTGCCTTAGAGCAAATACCAATCTTGTTGACCTTGTTCACTATCCTTACCCTGTTCAGGTAGGATGAGTTGTCACCGACCAGTGGGTCGGTGCTATTTCTGCCGGGGAGACCTCATCCATTTCACTGGATCAATCGTTCCACCAGTTGAGGAGAAAGACTTAAACTCCCACTGACTTCCCAGATAATCAAGCGTTTGTTGACTCGTTGAACAAACGTCGTAAAGCCATTGCTTTACCAGGTGAGAAGATGGGTATAACGAACTTATTGTCCCCTCGTATTCCACTTGAACCTGGTACTAGACCTATCTACATACCTGCGTAAAAGAATGCCTCATTCACAAGTTGCTGTCGCCAGAAGAATTGATCAATTTAAATGCTTGAGGGTGGAGTTATTGCAACCTAGCAATTCCCCTTGGAATGCACCCTTGATACTAGTAACCCAAGAAGGATGGACTTGGCGTCCAGTAATTGACTTTGGAAGTTTAAAACGCAAAAACCATTCCAGATCGCTTTCCACTCCCTGTACTGGGGGATCTTTTACGTAATATCGGAGATAACAAAGTCTTTTCAACCCTAGATTTGTTACAAGGGTTTTGGCAAGTCCCTCTTCACGAGGACAGCCAAGAACTAACTGCATTCTCACTCCTAAGGTCATTATCACTTCCTCCGTATGGCATTTGGATTTCGATCTTCTCCTTCACGTTCTCAAGGCTCAGACTAATATCTTAGAGGTCTCATAGGTAATGCACTTATGGTGTACTTAGATGACGTAATCGTCATGTCTAAAGACGTGGTACACACTTGAAAAGACTTGATGTAGTACTTGGTAAGCTTGAAAAAAGCCAATTTAAAGATCAAACTGTCAAAATGTCAATTTTTCAGATCAGAAATTAAGTTTCTTGGTCACGTAGTCACTCCTAGAGGGGTTTTCGACTGACCAAAGTAAAGTAACTGCAGTACTAAATTTTCCAACTCCCAAAAACTGCTGATGCCGTAAGATCCTTTGTGGGCTTAGCAGGGGTTTTTTTTAGTCTTTCATTGCCAATTTTTCTTTCCCTACTGTTTTCCCCTAACTGAGTTGCTTATGAAAGATGCTCCTTTTGTTTGGACCTTCCGTCAAGAAAGAGCATTCCAAACTCTAAAAGAAAAGCTAACATCTGCTCCAATTTTGAATTTCCAGATTTTTCTAAGCCTTTCTATCTGACAAAATGATGCTAGTTTTAATTGGGATAGGGGCCCTAAATAGCTCAGAAGACCCATGGCAAGTACAACGCAGTTGCATTTGCTAGCCGAGTCCTTACAAAGGCTGAACGTAATTATACGTAACTGAGCAAGAAGCTTTAGCAATAGTATGGTCTTTAAAGCACTTCCGAGACATTATTTATCAGTACTCTGTTTATGTCTTGACAGATCATTTCTCCACTGATACCCTTATTCCAGAAAAAACAACCTACTGGAAGGTTAGCTAGATGGACCTTGACTATCCAAGAGTTCAATCCCACCTTTGAGCATTTTCCTGGCAAGTCAAATGTAGTCGCAGATGCCTTATCGCGACATGTTGATAGTAACTGCAGACCCTCCATTTAGTGCTGAAGATGTAAAGAATGCTCAACGAACAGATCCCATGTGGTCTGGTGTGATACGATTCTGCTCCAGGAAGATCTTATTCTGATGTGAAGCCACCAGCTCCCCTCAGTGACTTTGTCATGAACCAAGATTACTGTATCGAACAGCCGAGTTGGGTACTCCTAGCAGAAAGAGTATAACAGTTTGTAATTCCACATTCACTAGTGAATGTAGCCTTACAGCTAGTTCACGATGTACCAGTGTTGCACACCCTGGTATGGATCGTTCAGTAAACAAGCCAGATTGAAATACTTTTTGGCCTCGTATGGCAACTGATATTTCTGAGTTTGTTTAGGAAATGTAGTGTCGCATGCAACATAAAGGGGATGCTAATGGTCCTAATCCAATCCAAGTGTATCCAACTACTAGCGAACCTTTGGGAAAGAGTTGCGCTAGATTTTTTAACTAATTTCCCATGTTCCCTCCCAAAGGGAACAAACATCTGTGTGTTATGGTAGACCATTTCACCAGATATTGCAGTTAGTTCTATTGCAGATAAGACTGCCCAGACAGTGCTAAAGCGTTTAAAGAACGCATTATCTGCAGGCATACCACTCCTAAGTCCCTATAAAAAGATAATGGAGGTGAATTCTGTAATGAAATTCTTGAAAATTTGTGTACCTTGTACAAGATCTCTAAGTCCACCATTGTTCCTCATCATCCTGCCCGCAATGGGTTAGCGGAACGAACCCAAAAAGAAAGTACTTGAAAGTATTGAGACCACTATCAATCCCAATAGTGAAACTTGGGGTGAAGTTATACCTGATGTGCAGTGTGCTATAAAAATTTTGCTTACAATGTTTCTATAGGTGACCATCCACATATGCATTGTATGGTGTAGATAAACGTTTGCCTTATGAGTTGTTATATTCTAATCCGAAACCAAATTACAACCCTGATGATTTCGTAGCAACTCGTAAACCCGCTTAGCTCAAAGTGTTTTTTTGAAAAATCCGTGAAACACTTCATAAATCAACAGCTGAATTTACAAGAGTCGCAAAAACTCGAGTAAAGCCATCCAAAATCAAAGTAGGTTCGAGAGTTAAGCTGACTAACTTTAACAAAAAAGTCTGCAATGCCAAAGCTTGATCAAAAGTTTGTTGGTCCTTATCGCGTAGTTGAACATATCACTGGTAATAAGTATAAGGTTAGAGAGATTAGTACTGGTCAGTATAAAGAATCGCATTTGGATCATATGAAGTTAGTATGTGATGATAATGACGTTCCAACCCAGACTAATGTGAAGACTCTGACAATCCTCCTGATCCTGTACTCTCTTCCTCTGATACTCAGTCAGATGATCAACCTGAATGTCGTTATTCCCTACGTACACGACAGGTATGAGAAATCCTCAAGTATCATTTGTAACTTCCAATTCAGATTTGCCTCAAATACAGCATGAGTTTAGCCAATGCTACAGAGTTTGATCCTCCCAAGATGACACCCATTCTGCATATGCCAATCTTACCCTAGCAGGTTGGGGTTAAATGTAAATAACCTGTATAGATGAATAGTTTTCAGTATCAACTTATCAGTATTCAAGAAATTTTTTTTTTTTTTGTTTTGTGTTCTATCCGCATTCTGAGAGTTAACAGTCTAGATTTGCGTGCACCGAATCTGCCTTTCTGTTAAACACTCTTTCTTTGTATATTTTCCTTCCTCAGAATCCGTAGATTACATGAATACAGATCGGTCGATCAAAATTTTTGTTTTTATCACTTGTAATCTCAATGTTGAGTTCGTTGTTCCCTTTGGGTTTTTTTAAGTTGTACTATAGTATACCTTGTATTACATTACAGTTTCAGTTTCGTAAGCTTTCATTCCAATGTTTACTTATGACTATAAATGTTTTTAATGTTGTGTACTTTGACATTTTATAGAATCAGCCCAAGCCGTATACCTGCCATCTCTAGTTTGTATTAGTTGTATGTCGGGACGACATACGTTAGCGTCGCCGAGCTCTCAGTAGTAGTAACCAGTTACCAGTAACCAGTTACCAGTAACCTGTCCGTTGACTCAACGACCAACCGTCTTGAGTCACGGTCTGTGCTGAGCTGACACTATTTTCAAAAGACCCACTACGGGGTACTGGCCAGCCGGCTAGTTAGTTTTACGAGTGTAACCAAGGAGATAGGTAACGGCTGCGGGTTCTCTCCACATACCTACGATTATACGTAATAACAGCCTACGTGAGTATTTCTACCCTAATCCACGTATCGAACTCCCACATGATAGGTGTAATACTTGTGACTGGGTGTAATACTTGTGACTGAGTGTAATACTTGTGACTGAGTGTAATACTTGTGACTGGGAGTAATACTTGTGACTGGGAGTAATACTTGTGACTGGGTGTAATACTTGTGACTGGGTGTAATACTTGTGACTGGGTGTAATACTTGTGCCTGGGTGTAATACTTGTGACTGGGAGTAATACTTGTGACTGGGAGTAATACTTGTGACTGGGAGTAATACTTGTGACTGGGAGTAATACTTGTGACTGGGTGTAATACTTGTGACTGGGTGTAATACTTGTGACTGGGAGTAATACTTGTGACTGGGAGTAATCTCAGTAGTAGTAGCCAGTTACCAGTAACCAGTGTACCAGTAGTTGACTCACTACCAACCGTCTCTGCCTGAGTCACTGTCTGTATTCATATTGTGCTGACCACAGCAGTATTCAAAGACCCCCTCACATATGGGTACTGTGGGCGGCCAGTCAGTTATACGAGAGTGAGCGAGAGAGGCAGGATCGGCTGTGGCGCCCGTCCACATACTTCGGTTACAATATACGTACTTCCAGCCTACGTGAGTATTTTTACCCAATCCACGTGTTCGAACTCCCACATGATAGTAATACTTGTGACTGGGAGTAATACTTGTGACTGGGAGTAATACTTGTGACTGGGAGTAATACTTGTGACTGGGAGTAATACTTGTGACTGGGAGTAATACTTGTGACTGGGAGTAATACTTGTGATGGAGTAATACTTGTGACTGGGAGTAATACTTGTGACGGAGTAATACCTGTAACTGGGAGTAATACTTGTTACTGGGAGTAATACCTGTAACTGGGAGTAATACTTGTGACTGGGAGTAATACTTGTGACTTGGAGTAATACTTGTGACTGGGAGTAATACTTGTGACGGAGTAATACCTGTAACTAGGAGTAATACTTGTTACTGGGAGTAATACCTGTAACTGGGAGTAATACTTGTGACTGGGAGTAATACTTGTGACTGGGAGTAATACTTGTGACTGGGAGTAATACTTGTGACGGAATAATACGTGTAACTGGGAGTAATACTTGTTACTGGGAGTAATACTTGTAACTGGGAGTAACACTTGTGACTGGGAGTAATACTTGTGATTGGGAGTAATACTTGTGATTGGGAGTAATACTTGTGATTGGGAGTAATACTTGTGACTGGGAGTAATACTTGTGATTGGGAGTAATACTTGTGACTGGGAGTAATACTTGTGATTGGGAGTAATACTTGTGATTGGGAGTAATACTTGTGATTGGGAGTAATACTTGTGATTGGGAGTAATACTTGTGACTGGGAGTAACACTTGTGACTGGGAGTAATACTTGTGATTGGGAGTAATACTTGTGATTGGGAGTAATACTTGTGACTGGGAGTAACACTTGTGACTGGGAGTAATACTTGTGATTGGGAGTAATACTTGTGATTGGGAGTAATACTTGTGACTGGGGGTAATACTTGTGACTGGGAGTAATACTTGTGATTGGGAGTAATACTTGTGATTGGGAGTAATACTTGTGACTGGGAGTAACACTTGTGACTGGGGGTAATACTTGTGATTGGGAGTAATACTTGTGATTGGGAGTAATACTTGTGACTGGGAGTAATACTTGTGACTGGGAATAATACTTGTGACTGGGTGTAATACTTGTGACTGGGAGTAATACTTGTGATTGGGAGTAATACTTGTGACTGGGAGTAATACTTGTGATTGGGAGTAATACTTGTGATTGGGAGTAATACTTGTGATTGGGAGTAATACTTGTGATTGGGAGTAATACTTGTGACTGGGAGTAACACTTGTGACTGGGAGTAATACTTGTGATTGGGAGTAATACTTGTGATTGGGAGTAATACTTGTGACTGGGAGTAACACTTGTGACTGGGAGTAATACTTGTGATTGGGAGTAATACTTGTGATTGGGAGTAATACTTGTGACTGGGGGTAATACTTGTGACTGGGAGTAATACTTGTGATTGGGAGTAATACTTGTGATTGGGAGTAATACTTGTGACTGGGAGTAACACTTGTGACTGGGGGTAATACTTGTGATTGGGAGTAATACTTGTGATTGGGAGTAATACTTGTGACTGGGAGTAATACTTGTGACTGGGAATAATACTTGTGACTGGGTGTAATACTTGTGACTGGGAGTAATACTTGTGACTGGGTGTAATACTTGTGACTGGGAGTAATACTTGTGATTGGGAGTAATACTTGTGACTGGTGTAATACTTGTGACTGGGAGTAATACTTGTGACTGGGTGTAATACTTGTGATTGGGAGTAATACTTGTGACTGGTGTAATACTTGTGACTGGGAGTAATACTTGTGACTGGGTGTAATACTTGTGACTGGGAGTAATACTTGTGACTGGTGTAATACTTGTGACTGGGAGTAATACTTGTGACTGGGTGTAATACTTGTGACTGGGAGTAATACTTGTGACTGGGTGTAATACTTGTAACTGGGAGTAATACTTGTGACTGGGTGTAATACTTGTGACTGGGAGTAATACTTGTGACTGGGAGTAATACTTGTGATTGGGAGTAATACTTGTGACTGGGAGTAATACTTGTGACTGGGAGTAATACTTGTGATTGGGAGTAACACTTGTGACTGGGAGTAATACTTGTGATTGGGAGTAACACTTGTGACTGGGGGTAATACTTGTGATTGGGAGTAATACTTGTGATTGGGAGTAATACTTGTGATTGGGAGTAATACTTGTGATTGGGAGTAACACTTGTGACTGGGAGTAATACTTGTGATTGGGAGTAACACTTGTGACTGGGGGTAATACTTGTGATTGGGAGTAATACTTGTGATTGGGAGTAATACTTGTGACTGGGAGTAATACTTGTGGCTGGGAGTAATACTTGTGATTGGGAGTAATACTTGTGACTGGGAGTGATACTTGTAATAAAGTGGATGCAGGATTTGCCTTAATTCTCCTGCTAAGGTAAGAGATCGATTTTCTCTTATTAATCCACACATGATTGCAAGACTGGTCAGCCATGGCGTGACTTACAGCCGTGCCCAGGTACGAACACGTGTTCCAAATTAAAGTGTTGACCAAGAAACTAGACGCTATCAGTCCCTCTGGATCACTGAATCCTTCATAGGGCTTTAGGGGCTGAAAGGGGCTGATATCCTCCTCCCGGATAAATTTTCTCCACAATACTTGTGACTGGGAGTAATATTTGTGACTGGGAGTAATACTTGTAGCTGGGAATAATACTTGTGACTGGGAGTAATACTTATGACTGGGAATAATACATGTGACTGGGAATAATACTTGTGACTGGGTGTAATACTCGCGACTGTGAATAATACTTGTGACTGTCAATAATACCTTTGACTGGAAGTAATACTTGTGACTAGGAGTAATATTTGTGACTAGGAGTAATACTTGTGACTGGTAGTAATACTGCATTATACAAACAGCTTGGGAATCCTGTTACTAAGACTTCTCGATGTAAATCCAAGTAACTTACTAACCTTATTACGCACACTGAAGCATTGCTGTCTTGGCTTCAGATTTCTGTTTACTGACACTCTTATTGTTTATGATGAAGCTCTTTAAGTAGTTTACTTCTCAACCTTAGGGACTATTGTTTATAATGAAGCTCTTTAACTAGTTTACTTCTCAACCTTATGGACCATTGTTTATAATGAAGCTCTTTAAGTAGTTTACTTCTCAACCTTAGGGACTATTGTTTATAATGAAGCTCTTTAAATAGTTTACTTCTCAACCTTATGGACCATTGTTTATAATGAAGCTCTTTAAGTAGTTAACTTCTCAACCATAGGGACTAACCTTGCCACCTTAATAATGAACACCACTGTTCATGTTAGTGATTATCTTACTAACAGCTGCCAGGGCTCTCACTACCTGTCTCTGTCAACTGATACAGAGGTAACATCGGTATTACCTGGAGTATACCTGGAGATTGTTTCGAGGATCAACGCCCCCTCGGCCCGGTCTGTGACCAGGCCTCGAGGTGGAGCAGACCCTAATCAACCAGGGTGTTACTGCTGGCCGCACGCAAACTGACGTACGGCTTGTCAGGTACTGACTTCAGGTTCCTGCCCAGTGCCTTTTTGAAGACAGCCAGCGGTCTATTGGTAACCCCCCTTATGTATGTTAGGAGGCAGTTGAACAGTCTTGGGCCCCTGACATTTACTGAGTTGTCTCTCAGTGTACTCGTGGTACCCCTGCTTTTCATTTGGGTAATGTTGCATCTCCTTCCGAGTCTTTTGCTTTCATAGGGAGTGATTTTCATGTGCAAGTTTGATACTAACTCCTCTAGGATTTTCCAAGTGTATGTTATTATGTATCTCTCTCGCCTGCGTTCCAGGGAATGTAAGTGAAGGAACTTCAACCGTTCCCAGTAATTGTGGTGTTTTATCATACTTATGTGTGCTATGAAGGTTCTCTGCGCATTTTCCAGGTCATGAATTTCACCAGCCTGGAAGGGGGCAGTTAGTTTACAGCAGTATTCCAGCCTAGAGAGAACAAGCGATTTGAAGAGTATCATGGGCTTGGCATCAATAGTTTTGAAGGTTCTCATTATCCATCCTATCATTTTTCTAGCAGATGCGTTTGATACATTGTTGTAATCTTTGAAAGTGAGATCCTCTGACATTATCGCTCCCAGGTCCTTCACATTAGTTTTTGGCTCTGTTGTGTGGTTAGAATTTGTTTTATACTCAGATATACTTTCAATTATCTCACGCCTTTCATATCGGAGTAATTGAATTTTTTCTTCGTTGAACTTCGTATTGTGTTCTGTGGCCCATTTAAAGATTTGGTTGATGTCCGCCTGAGTCTTGCAGTGTCATCAATGGAGGACACTATCATGCAAACTCCGGTGTCATCCGCTAAAGAGGACACGGTGCTGTATCTTACATCACTGTATAACAGAGACCTGGCTCAATCTGAAAGATAGAGAGATGCCCTCTGAATGTCACATACAAGGCTATAAATTATTCCACACTGACAGGGTCAACAGGAAAGGTGGTGGAGTAGCGATGTATGTCAGAGACAATTTAAATTGTTGTGTAAGACAAGATATTAAATTAGAAGCGTCAGCCACTGAATCTGTTTGGTTACAGCTTCTCGAGGGCCGAGAAAAACTAATTTTGGGTGTGATTTACAGGGCCCCAAATCTTGATAGGGAGTGCAGTAAACTTCTATGGGACGAAATTCGTAAGGCATCTACATACGAAAATGTTGTGCTAATGGGAGATTTCAACTATAGACAGATTGACTGGAGCAAATTTGACAGGAAATTTAGAGTCGGGTGACTTTCTTGATACGATCCAGGATTGTTTTTTAAAAACAGTTTGTGACAGAGCCAACTAGGGGAAATAACCTCCTTGACTTGGTTCTTGCCAGTAGGGAAACACTAATTAATAATCTTGAGGTTAATGATGAGCTTGGGGGGAGTGATCACAAATCACTCAGTTTTAATATATCATGGAATTCCCTAATAATGGCAATCAAAGTCTCCGTCCTGACTTTCGCTTGGCTGATTTCATAGGACTGAAAAATTACTTAGGTGGGCTGAACTGGAATGACCTGACTAAGGGTCAGGTAGGTGGTGATGGTTGCCGATATGATGCTTTCCAGGGCATAGTTCTAGCTGCTCAGTCAAATTATGTTCCAAATAGGGAAATCAGATCAAACAAAAATGATCCTAAATGGATGAACAATAGATTAAAATATCTGATTGGTCAAAAGAGAGGCATATATAGGCAAATCAAAAGAGGAGAGGGGCAATTAAGAAATCGATATATTCAGTTAAAGAGAGAAATAAAAAAGGGAAATTAGAAAGCAAAAAGAGATTATGAGGTTAAAGTTGCAAGAGAATCGAAGACTAACCAAATAGGATTCTTTCAGGTATACAGAAGTAAGATCAGGGACAAGATAGGCCCACTCAAAAGTTCCTCGGGTCAGCTCACTGACAGTGATAAGAAATGTGTAGAATTTTTAACACATACTTCTCTCAGTTTTTACACAGGGGATACCAGCGATATACCAGTAATGATAAATTATGTAGAAACAGGCGATAATAAACTGTGCACTATTAGGTCACAAGTGACATGGTCCTTAGGCAAATAGATAATTAAAACTAACAAATCCCCAGGCCTGATGAACTGTATGCAAGGGTTCTAAGGATGTAAAGAGGAGCTTAGCAACCTTTGGCTAATCTTTTCAACATATCACTACAAACTGGCATGGTGCCAGATAAGTGGAAAATGGCAAATGTGATACCTATTTTCAAACAGGTGACAGGTCCTTAGCTTCGAACTATAGACCAATAAGCTAACCTCCATAGTGGAAAATTTATGGAACAATAATTGCCGAGGCAGTTCGTAGCCCTTGAAAAGCATAAATTAATCAACGAATCTCAGCATGGTTTTACAAAGGGGCGTTGCCTTACGAATTTATTAACTTTTTTCACTAGGTATTTGAGGGAGGTAGATATGGTAATGAATATGATATTGTGTATATGGACTTCAGTAAGGCTTTTGACAGGGTCCCACATCAGAGACTATTGAGGAAAATTAAAGCACATGGAATAGGAGGAGAAATTTTTCCTGGATAGAGGCATGGTTGACAAATAGGCAGCAGAGAGTTTGCATAAATGGGGAGAAATCAGAGTGGGGAAGCGTCACGAGCGGGTGTTCCACAGGGGTCAGTGTTGGGCCCCCTGCTGTTCACAATCTACATAAGACATAGTGAGGGCATAAGAGCGACATCGGCAAGTTTGCGATGGACACCAAAATAGGCGTCGAATTCATTCTGACAAGGACATTCGAGCACTCCAGGAAGATTTGAATAGACTGATGCAGTGGTCGGAGAAGTGGCAGATGCAGTTTAATATAGACAAATGCAAAGTTCTAAATGTTGGACAGGACAATAACCATGCCACATATAAACTAAATAATGTAGATCTTAATATTACGGATTGCGAAAAGATTTAGGAGTTCTGGTTAGCAGTAATCTGAAACCAAGACAACAGTGCATAAGTGTTCGCAATAAAGCTAATAGAATCCTTGGCTTCATATCAAGAAGCATAAATAATAGGAGTCCTCAGGTTGTTCTTCAACTCTATACATCCTTGGTTAGGCCTCATTTAGATTATGCTGCACAGTTTTGGTCACCGTATTACAGAATGGATATAAATTCTCTGGAAAATGTACAAAGGAGGATGACAAAGATGATCCCATGTATCAGAAACCTTCCCTATGAGGATAGACTAAGGGCCCTGAAACTGCACTCTCTAGAAAGACGTAGAATTAGGGGGATATGATTGAGGTGTATAAATGGAAGACAGGAATAAATAAAGGGGATGTAAATAGTGTGCTGAAAATATCTAGCCTAGACAGGACTCGCAGCAATGGTTTTAAGTTGGAAAAATTCAGATTCAGGAAGGATATAGGAAAGTACTGGTTTGGTAATAGAGTTGTGGATGAGTGGAACAAACTCGCAAGTACCGTTATAGAGGCCAGAACGTTGTGTAGCTTTAAAAATAGGTTGGATAAATACATGAGTAGATGTGGGTGGGTGTGAGTTAGACCTGATAGCTTGTGCTAACAGGTCGGTTGCCGTGTTCCTCCCTTAAGTCAATGTGACCTGACCTGACTAGGTTGGGTGCATTGGCTTAAGCCGGTAGGAGACTTGGACCTGCCTCGCATGGGCCGGTGGGCCTTCTGCAGTGTTCCTTCGTTCTTATGTTCTTGTGTTCTTATGTTCTTATGTACATGCAGTATAGTGTGGTCCTTTGTTGACAGCGTTTCGCCCGCACGGTGGGCTTTTTTCAGGTCACAAACGGATCTACCTGGGGTGGAAGGTACGTGAGTATTTATAGTCAGGTTCAGAATGTTGAGGTCAGGTGGAGAATGCTGCATCTGATGATGTACCGAGTGGGGTTATAGAGTTTAAAATGTATAGTAAAAGGACACAAGTGCAACTGGTGTGACGTTTGTTGTGGCAGCGTTTCGCTCTCCAGGAGCTTGATAAAGCTCCTGGAGAGCGAAACGTTGCCACGATGGGTGTCACATTGGTTGCACTTGTGTCCTTTTACTATACATATTGTCGGTAATTCTACCAACTTTATTACAGAGTTTAAAATCTTGGGTAGCTTGGAAGCTACCCAAGCTTCCACCTTCCACCTTCCACCCCAGGTGGATCTGTTTGTGAATTGAAGGAGCTCGCTGTGTGGGCGAGGCGTTGTCAATGAAGGATCACATTATACTGCATATGTGTTTATATTTCCATTGTGTCGGTATTTTATACCATTTATTTCCAAGTAACTAAGTAAGTTTATTCAGGTATGCACAAATACAGTTACATAGAATTATCATACATAGCAGCATATGTGTAGAGAACCTAGGATAACCCAAAAAAAGTCAGACAGAGTGACTTATTTCCATATACACTTTTATTCAGTATTAGGACTGATGCCACTTTACATAATCGTTCTCAGTTATCTCAGTATTAAGACTGATGCCACTATATATACTCGTTCTCAGTTATCTCAGTATTAATTAAGACTGATGCCACTATACATAATCGTTCTCAGTTATCTCAGTATTAAGACTGATGCCACTATATATACTCGTTCTCAGTTAGGACTGAAGAAGTCACTAGGGAAGAAACGCCTTCTCTAATATATGTCCTGAACTGTATATAAATGTCATTTTTTCAACACTCGTTTCTGATGCTTGTGTGCGTGGTGATATGGATTATAAGAGCATGAGAAGGAGGGAGCACTGCAGAGGGCCTGCTGGCCCACGTTGGGCAGTTCCAAGTCACACCCACTCATATGTAAAAAAACATCATCTTTGATTCAGTTTCTTAAGCAAAGTAAGACAGTGAAACAAAGCCATTTAAGTCAGTCATTTATTGACAATACATGACGTGTAGAGATTGAAAACATAAGAACATAATATCCTGCTATTACATGTATATTCAATGTTGTTGACAATGGTGTAAAATACTGACAAGTTGATGATTAAGACACATGTGCAACAGCGGGGTATCTTTAGGTTAGGTTAGGTTAGGTTAGGTTAGGTTAGGTTAGGTTACGTTACGTTACGTTATGTTACGTTAAGTTATGTTACGTTGCGTTTGTATCATTACTTTTTTTCCTGTGACTTTTTCCTGAATTCGTTTCCGTATATTTCACCAATTAAAATTTGTTTATATTATTTACGTTCATGGGAGCGCTAAACCCTCATGGTATCATACAGATCCTGGGAAATGGGTGGTAATCGGATTCGATGCAAGGAAGGAGAAGTTAGCTGCATTTCCCTTGGACCAAGAACCCTTCTTGGCCATTTTATTATTATAATTCTTAAATCTTTATCATGAACGTAATAGCCTGGTTGATCAGATCCTGATCCACCACGAGGCCTGATCTCAGACTGAGCCGCTGGGGCGTTGACCCCCGCGACTCGGAGCCACTTGCATGCCAATGGTTACATCGACTCAAGGCGGAGGGACTGATTACCCCAATCTCCTCCTGTTCTTCAAGTCAATAATTGCCGAGGCAGTTCGTAGCCACCTTGAAAAGCATAAATTAATCAACGAATCTCAGCATGGTTTTACAAAGGGGCGTTCCTGCCTTACGAATTTATTAACTTTTTTCACTAAGGTATTTGAGGAGACAGATCATGGTAAAGAATATGATATTGTGTATATGGACTTCATTAAGGCTTTTGACAGTGTCCCACATCAGAGACTATTGAGGAAAATTAAGGCACATGGAATAGGAGAAATTTTTTCCTGGATAGAGGCATGGTTGACAAATAGGCAGCAGAGAGTTCGCATAAATGGGGAGAAATCAGAGTGGGGAAGCGTCACGAGCGGTGTTCCACAGGGGTCAGTGTTGGGCTCCCTGCTGTTCACAATCTACATAAACGACATAGATGAGGGCATAAAGAGCGACATCGGCAATGTTTGCCCATGACACCAAAATAGGCCGTCGAATTCATTTGACAAGGACATTCGAGCACTCCCGGAAGATTTGAATAGAATGATTTCAGTGGTCGGAGAAGTGGCGGATGCAGTTAATATAGACAAATGCAAAGCTCTAAAAGTTGGACAGGACAATAACCATGCCACTATAAACTAAATAATGTAGATCTTAATATTAACGGATTGGAAAAGATTTAGGATTTTCTGATTAGCAGTAATCTGAAACCCAAGACAACAGTGCATAAGTGTTCGCAATAAAGTAATAGAATCCTTGGCTTTATATCAAGAAGCATAAATAATTTAGGAGTCCTCAGGTTGTTCTTCAACTCTATACATCCTTGGTTAGGCCTCATTTAGATTATGCTGCACAGTTTTGGTCACCGTATTACAGAATGGATATAAATTCTCTGGAAAATGTACAAAGGAGGATGACAAAGTTGATCCCATGTATCAGAAACCTTCCCTATGATGATAGACAAAGGGGCCCCTGAATCTGCACTCTCTAGAAAGACGTAGAATTAGGGGGGATATGATTGAGGGCATAAATGGAAGACAGGAATAAATAAAGGGGATGTAAATAGTGTGCTGAAAATATCTAGCCTAGACAGGACTCGCAGCAATTCAAAGTTTATTCTCTATAAGGATTACAATGCTGAGTTTACAGAAATTTGGTTATTGTTTGGTTTACATGCAGTAAAATTGTGATTACAGAGTGTACCACTAGAACGCTTAGCATGGCTAGGCATTTCGGGCATACTTAGTTTTATTCTTAATTGTAAAATATTACAAATTATGGGGTAAGTTGGTATTATGGCTAAGTGATAAATACTAGTTTGTGAGTTTAGCAATGTGAGTGCTTTTGTTTTGGCACAGTACATAGTTTCAGTATTGGAGTATCACAGGATTCATTATTTTAAGATGAGATTATTTTTTCCGTTATGGTCAAATGAGTGAGTGAGTTTTAAGTGTGAACCACCAGGTGGTATTGTTGTAGTTAGTTGACGGGGTGTATCAGGGAGATAAGATGTTTTCTAATGTAGTTTTGAAGTGTGAAATGTGTCTGCAGTTCTAGAGTTCTCAGGTAGGGTATTCCAGATTTTAGGGCCTTTGACTTTACATTGAATTTTGTAAAGGTTTAGTCGGACACGGGGAATGTCGTAGAGATGTTTGTGTCTGGTGTTATGGGCCCGTGGGTTTCTGTCACAACTATCAAGAAAGCGTTTTAGGTCAAGGTTGATATTAGAGTTTAAGGCCCTGTAGTATAGATTGCACAGTAGTAAGTGTGGATGTACTGAATGGGAGCAAGTTTAGATCTATGAAGAGTGGGGGGGGGGTGTGTTGCCAGGGATGGGATTTAGTGATTATTCTTACTGCAGCTTTTTGTTGGGTTATTATTGGCTTTAGGTGTGTTGCTGCAGTTGATCCCCCAAACACAATAGCATAGGTGAGGTATGGATAAATAAGTGAGTGGTATAGTGTGAGAAGGGCATTTTGCGGCACGTAGTATCGTATCTTGGAGAGGATCCCAACCGTTTTGGATACTTTTTTTGGGTATATGTGGATTTTGGGTGCTGAAATTTTAGGTTGTTGTAAGGTATAAGCCCAGGAATTTTCCCCCTTATTTCTGGTAATTAGAGTGTTGTCAATCTTAATGTTAATTTGTGCATCTCCTGCTCTGCTACCAAACATAATATAGTTGGTTTTGTCAGTGTTAAGCGTAAATTTATTGGCTGTCATCCAAGTCGATATTTTAATCAGCTCCTCATTCACAATGGTTTTAAGTTGGAAAAAAATTTGATTCAGGAAGGATATAGGAAAGCACTGGTTTGGTAATAGAGTTGTGGATGAGTGGAACAAACTCCCAAGTACCCTTATAGAGGCAGAACGTTGTGTGCTTTAAAAATAGGTTGGATAAATACATGAGTGGATGTGGGTGGGTGTGAGTTGGACCTGATAGCTTGTGCTACCAGGTCGGTTGCCGTGTTCCTCCCTTAAGTCAATGTGACTTGACCTGGCTAGGTTGGGTGCATTGGCTTAAGCCGGTAGGAGACTTGGACCTGCCTCGCATGGGCCAGTAGGCCTTCTGCAGTGTTCCTTCGTTCTTATGTTCTTATGTTCTTATATGTCAGATATGAGGATGAGGAGCAGGATGGGAGCGAGTACTGTGCCTTGTAGAACAGAGCTTTTCACTGTAGCCGCCTCAGACTTCACTCTGTTTACTATTACACTTTGTGTTCTATTTGTTAGGAAATTATAGATCCGTCGACCAAATTTTCCCATTATTCCTTTATCAAGCATTTTGTGCACTATTAAACGATGGTCGCACTTGTCGAAGACTTTTGCAAAGTCTTTTACAAAATCATGTTGCCCTGGGTTTTGTAACTGATTGGCATTTAGACTGGTGGCAATTTGGATTCGTAGAACCCTCTCGAAGATTATGATATGGGACGTTAGCGCTGTTGGACTGTCATTCTTTGCTATTGCTTTACTGCCACCTTTGTGGAGTGGGGCTATGTCTGTTATTTTTAGTGAGTGTAGGATGACCCCTGTGTCCATGCTCCTTCTCCATAGAATGCTAAAGGCAGGTGACAGGGGCTTAATTTAATATTTAATATTTAATAATATTTAATATATAACATCTATTTCTACAAGTAGCTATACAAGGTATACAAGCCTAGCTGACATTAATGACATACTATATAGAAAGCCACTTGTTATGGTGAGCATTTCGGGCAAACTAGGTCAGTTGTGTCTCAGGGTGCGACCCACTCCAGTCGACCAACACCCAGGTACCCATTTTATACTAATGGTTGAACATGGACAGTAGGTGTCTTAATGTTTTCCAGCCGCACAGGGGATTTGATCTCCGGACCTCAGTGTGTGAGCTGAGCACACTAGCGATCGAACTACGGGACACCTGAACACGGAGTTTCACGAGTCTGGGGCTGGGGCAGAGTGCATGGGCATGTCGTTTATTGCCATTTCGAAGTCATGTGGTGTTAATATAATATCAGAGATTTTTTAATTCAGCAAATTCTGAGTCTCAGTCATAAAAAAAAGTCATTTAGGCTGTCGACGAATAGGGGATAGCGGCTCACTAAAAATTGAGCCATAATGGGCCTATAGTATCTCACTTCCCTGTTGTCATCTGTGAAGAACCCGTCTCGTCTAGGCAAGGGTTCAGTACTGGATGTTATTTTCGTCTTATATTTGACATAAGAAAAGAAATATTTTGGGTTTCTTATAACTGCAACCCATGAATGCAACTTGCAATTCAACACTGGGAATTCTGTCAAAAATGTGCAACTGTGATCTTCAACATTACTCACTCTGTTGTTAGGTAAGACACATATGCAACAGTTAGGTATCTTTATTGTGAAACGTTTCGCCTACACAGTAGGCTTCTTCAGTCAAGTACAGGAAAGGTTGATAGAAGCAGAAGATACTTGAAGACGATGTAATCAGTCCATCACCCTTAAAGTTTTGAGGTGGTCAGTCCCTCAGTCTGGAGAAGGCGAAACGTTTCACAATAAAGATACCTAACTGTTGCATATGTGTCTTACCTAACAACCTGTCGGTATTTTATACCATTTTAATGTTCATTACTCACTCTGTACTACTCGCTAATCTATCCCTGACTCAATTATGATTTCTGTGCTTGAGGAACCACAACACCAAACCAGCTACAATGTAAAATTGTGAACCAGAACAAATTAGCTATTAGATTACTCGCTCATTCATGTTACTAACAACACACTCCGTCACTATTAGAATACTCAGCCAATCAGGTTACTAAGAACACACTCCGTCACTATTAGAATACTCAGCCAATCAGGTTACTAAGAACACACTCCGTCACTATTAGAATACTCAGCCAATCAGGTTACTAAAAAACACTCCGTAAACTATTAGAATACTCACCCAAATTCAGGTTATTAAAACACACTCCGTCACTATTAGAATACTCACCCAATCAGGTTATAAAACACACTCCGTCATATTAAAAATACTCAGCCATCAGGTATTAACAACACACTCCCTCACTATTAGAATACTCAGCCATCGGTTATTAACAACACACCCCCTCACTATTTAGAATACTCA
Source organism: Cherax quadricarinatus (assembly GCF_026875155.1). Taxonomy (NCBI): domain Eukaryota; kingdom Metazoa; phylum Arthropoda; class Malacostraca; order Decapoda; family Parastacidae; genus Cherax; species Cherax quadricarinatus. Next base: position 37,701,256 of record NC_069437.1, on the reverse strand, counting down.
GCCATCAGGTTATTAAAAACACTCCGTCACTATTAGAATACTCAGCCAATCAGGCTATTAAAAAACACACTCCGTCACTATTAGAATACTCAGCCAATCAGGCTATTAACAACACACTCCGTCACTATTAGAATACTCAGCCAATCAGGTTATTAACAACACACTCCGTCACTTTTAGATTACTCAGCCAATCGGGTTTTATTAACAACACACACTCCGTCACTTTTAGAATACTCAGCCAATCAGGTTATTAACAACACCCCTCCTCACTATTGAAACAACCAGGATCATTATTAACAACACACTCCCTCACTTCGAAAATCAACTTCTACTGTGATTTAAAATTTTAGGCACTAGGAGAAACCGAGCCCAGCCTCCAGCGCTGAAAGCAGAGTACGGTTACTAAAAGAAATAAGTACCTCACCCATAAGAACTTATGTGAATAAAGGCCATAAAATTTGGGAAATTCTCTTCTAGAAATGAAAAAATTTTCCCAAGTCCATCCCTCCCCCCTGACCGACTTTCTGCATGAATCAAAATTAAACCCAGTTTATCAACGTCATCTCTGTTTCCCTAATCTTATTACCATTCACTATCATCAATCTGTCAGCATAAGTCTTAACCACAACGAATATTACAACAAATTGCACAGACGCCGGCTTGTTGAAGCTTCCCTTATTTCACAACTTTGCTAATATGAATCTTAGTCCTGGCTTTGTAGGCGCCCTTTCCCTTTTTCATTACATTGTCAACTGCTTCAAACTTCAGAATACTCGTGACTTGACCTCATCTTTTCTTCTCTTCTTTCCTCTTCTCCTTCCTATTTTTTTTAACTTCCTTTCTTTTGCCTAGGAGTGTTCTGTCCTTCAGTTTTTATCTCCCGTGTATTTGTTCCCCCCCTTGTGAGTCATCAGCTCTCCTGCAGTGCTCCTTTTCTTTTCTTTAGACTTACTCCACTTCTACTACTACTCCATTACGACTAATTACTACCAGTACCACTATTACTACTTCTACTACTATTGCCTCGCTTCACTCCCCCCTTTTTACTACAAACCCCTACTACTTCCACTACCAGCATTACTACTACCACTGCTACTTCCATTTCCCGCATTACTTTACCACTGCTTCTTTCCACTACCAGCATTACTTCTACCACTGCTTCTTCCACTACCCCATTACTTTACCACTGCTTCTTCCACTACCAGCATTACTTCTACCACTACTTCTCCACTTTCTTCTTTCTTCCTCTCTGTGGCATGCAAAGAGTACATTACACTTTGTGGAAAAAGACACTTATGTACAGTTCAGGACATTTATTAAAGGAAACGTTTCGCCACGAGTGGCTTCTTCAGTCCTAATACAGAGAAAACTAAGAAAACGCATATATATAGTGGCAGGAGTCAGGTGAAGTGACGAGTCACTTCACCTGACTCCTGTCACTATATGATAGTCTAGAGACTATCATTTGTTTTTTTCAGAAGCAAATGTAGCTTGCTATTGTTTTCTTCAGGCTGATACAGCTAGAGAAAACGCAGCTGACATTTCTTCTCTTTGATAAGTAAATGCCAGAGTACAGTCGTCAACATATACATAGAATTTTGGGATGAGTTGAAGGTCAAGTTGGTGTTGACTTTGGTATTGTGGTTGATATTGGTGTTGACACTTGAGTTGGTGCTGACATAGCTGTTGGAGAACACGTTTGCTTCGGTGCTAACACTGGAGTTGATGTCGGTGTTGACACTGATGTGTGTTAACTTCAGTGTTGGTGTTGTTGATGGTTGTATTGTTGACGTCGTTCCAGGTGCTGATATTGATTTTTGATGTTGACGTTGGTATTGGTGTTGACTTTGCTTCTGTGGTTTATGTTATGAGCTGATTTTTGGCTTGCTGCTTTCATTCTTATTTGTTTTGACGTTAGAAATGGGGTTGATGTTAGTGTTGATGGTGACGCAGGTGATGATGTTAATGTTGGCGTTGGCGTTGACCTTTGTTGTTGGTGTTGACATTGGTACTGACATTCATGTTGAAGTTGGTGATGGATGTAACGTTCGTGCTGAAGTTGGTGATGGATGTAACGTTCATGTTGAAGTTGGTGATGGATGTAACGTTCGTGTTGAAGTTGGTGATGGATGTAACGTTCGTGTTGAAGTTGGTGATGGATGTAACGTTCGTGTTGAAGTTGGTGATGGATGTAACGTTCGTGTTGAAGTTGGTGATGGTTTGTAACGTTCATGTTGAAGTTGGTGATGGATGTAACGTTCGTGTTGAAGTTGGTGATGGATGTAACGTTCGTGCTGAAGTTGGTGATGGATGTAACGTTCATGTTGAAGTTGGTGATGGATGTAACGTTCGTGTTGAAGTTGGTGATGGATGTAACGTTCGTGTTGAAGTTGGTGATGGATGTAACGTTCGTGTTGAAGTTGGTGATGGATGTAACGTTCGTGTTGAAGTTGGTGATGGATGTAACGTTCGTGTTGAAGTTGGTGATGGATGTAACGTTCGTGTTGAAGTTGGTGATGGATGTAACGTTCGTGTTGAAGTTGGTGATGGATGTAACGTTCGTGTTGAAGTTGGTGATGGATGTAACGTTCGTGCTGAAGTTGGTGATGGATGTAACGTTCGTGCTGAAGTTGGTGTTATTTGAATTGGGGTTGACGTTCGAGTTGGTATTGATGTTGATGTTGTCTTTTGAGATGGTGTTTTTGTTAGTATTGGTGCTGACTTTACTTTCGCCGTTTGTATTGATTTTTAGCGTTGGAGTTAGTGTTGATGCTGTTGTTGATATTTACGTTGACATTGATGTTACTTTTGTTGGTGGTGGTGGCACTGCCATTGACAGTGGTGTTGATATTGATGCTGTTTATGTTGATTTTGCTGTTATGTTGGTGTTGCTGCTAATAGAGTTTGAGTTGATGTTACTATTTGCTTTGACATCAATGTTGGCATTAATTAAAGTTGGTTTTAGAGTTGACGTTGGTTTGTTGTTGTTGACGTTGGTTTGTTGTTGTTGACGTTGGTTTGTTGTTGTTGACGTTGGTTTGTTGTTGTTGACGTTGGTTTGTTGTTGTTGACGTTGGTTTGTTGTTGTTGACGTTGGTTTGTTGTTGTTGACATTGGTTTTAAGTGTTCACGTTGGTTATGGTATTGATGTAGGAGTTGGAGTTTCCTCGGGTTTAGGTGTTGATGCTGGTTACCGCATTTACATTGATTTTATTGCTGAGGTTAATTTTAAGGTTGATTATGGTGATCGTACTGATGTTACAGTTGATGTTGACATTTGTTTTAGTGTAAGTCGTAGCTTAGTTTAATATGTTTGTTATGCACACCATACCCATCCTGTGGACGGTATTCATCCTATGCCCATCCTGTGGGCAGTAGTGACCCCATACCCATCCTGTGGGAGGTAGTCACCCCATACCCATCCTGTGAGTAGTAGTCACCCCATACCCATCCTGTGAATAGTAGTCACTCCATACCCATCCTGTGGGCAGTAGTCACCCCATACCCATCCTATGGGCAGTAGTCACCCCATACCCATCCTGTGGACGGTATTCACCCTATACCCATCCTGTGGGCAGTAGTCACCCCATACCCATCCTGTGGGCAGTAGTCACCTCATACCCATCCTGTGGGAGGTAGTCACCCCATACCCATCCTGTGAGTGGTAGTCACCCCATACCCATCCTATGGGCAGTAGTCACCCCATACCCATCCTGTGGGCGGTATTCACCCTATACCCATCCTGTGGGCAGTAGTCACCCCATACCCATCCTGTGGGCAGTAGTCACCTCATACCCATCCTATGGGAGGTAGTCACCCCATACCCATCCTGTGAGGTACATAATGGGTACAGTGACTGGACCCCAAAGTTATGATAGCTGAACTAGTTACAAAGGTAATAAACTCCAGGTAGATCTGGTCACAATCATGGCAAGTTACAGAGGTAATGAATCAGCCTCACTCCTATACATGGTTACAGTCATGAACAAATTACAAAGTAATGAACCACTGATACGTCCACACCTGCTCACAATTGTAATGAGTTATAAATACAAATATTAAGTGAGTCATACACCCACACTAGCGCGCGCACACACACACACGAGGGCACAAGCGCACGAGCGTACATACATACACATACACACAAGCACACACATATACACGCACACGCACACGCACACACACGCGCGCGCGTCCTTGGTAATGCTTTAGTTACAGCTAGCAAAGTCAGGGTATTTCTCCAGAATGGTCTGTAATATACCACTGTGGATAAAATACTTTGCCATTTCTTGAACATTTCTGAGTGAGTTGTCCCTTAAATTCATTAATTTTATCGCACTCCAGTACATAATGGCGCAAGGTGTGACAATAGTCCATCTGGCAAAGTTTACATTTCGTTTGGTCTACATCTAGTGGTGGTGATTTAACCTGCCAAAGATACTTGTAACCCAGCCGGAGCCGGGCGGTAGTGACATCCAAGAGTCTGCTTATTTTGTTGGATGCACCATAGACATGTGGCTCCTCCTGCATGATAGTGTCAGTCTCCTTGAGTCTTAAGTCAATAAAGTTCAATTAAAGTTCTTTTCGTATTATTGTTCTCAAACTGCTAACTGACAACCCAATATTGTAATCTACTCCCTTTTTGAAAGCATATAACTTAGCCAGTTTATCAGTTCTATCATCCATCTGAAGACCAATGTGAGATGGGATCCACAGCATGTGCACTCTGACTCCACTGTCCACAATCTTACCATACATGTGTCTGGCTTCTGACACAAGCATGCCACAATTTATACTTGATGAGTTGAGAGCATTTATGGATGACACAGAATCAGTTACAATTAAAGTGTCAGCCTTAGATACATGGATGCATTTGAGTGCAAGGAGTATGGCAAACAGTTCTGTTTGAAGGGTAGAGGCCCAATTATTGATGTGTGCTCCAATTTCTTTATGAGAGCCATCACTCTAAATGACAACAGCAGCACTACCAGCTGCACCAGTGGACTGGTGAACCGAACCATCAACGTAAATAATTTGTGAAAGAGTGTTCTGTGTGACTAAGTTATCAATACAGCTTAACGCATCATGTTTGGCTCCAAGACGAAGCTTTGGTTGTATCTTAGGAAGAGTTATGAGGGGGAAATGGAGGAATGGTAGTTTGGAATGGGGTAATATCCCATGGAGCAGGGAAGTGCCTCTGTTGCCTAACTTGACATAGATCATGTAGCTGGTTCATGCGGAGGCCGGTTCCAGTTTTTTCGATCTATCTGGAAGGATGTTCACCAGTGCTGAGGAAAGTTTGGAGGGCTTCTGTGCAGGGGTTTGAATGGGCTAGCCTAAGCATATTGACCACAATAAGGATATTTCTTTCAGTAACACGATCTCTAATGCTTGGAAAATTAAGATCTTTCCGCGTATTCAAAATTTTGGCAGTACGAGGGCATCCTAGGATGATCCTCATTGCTTCGTTTTGCAGTTTTTCCAGCCCTTCAAGCTTCCAGTCAGACACGAGAGCAAGTAGTGGCGCCGCATAATGTTAAAATTGTGAAAATGATGTGAGTCGTACCGTTGGAATATGTGCTGACATTATTGTTGGTGTTAACAAGGATGTTGATGTTTACATTTTTTTTGTGGTGCAGACATTGATGTTGGTGTTGATATACGGCATGCTAAGAGTATGTTACATTTCATTCCAGCAGTTTAATAAACGTTACCAAGACATCCTACATTTGTATATTACTTTAAATCAATAACGAACCCTACAACAAATTGGTGGCACCGTTGTGGGTCTGGATTTAGAGTATTTCAGTAATTAACGAAGAAAAGAAGACTTGTTTGACTCCAGCGCCGGTCATTGAGTGAGTGCCGTGGCATTCCTCGGTCAGCCCTGTTTGTGTAGTGGGAGTAGAATGAAAGTAGCTCAGAGGCATCCATACTACCGTATGTCCATCGGTGGTGGGTACATCTAGCTTGGCTGGATGCACCATTGTTAAGGATTGTGTGGCCTAGTGGTCTAAAGCGTCATGCATTTTCTCTCACCATGAAGTGGGCCAAAACAACATGGGTTCAACTCCTTGGCTAGTGCAGTGTTGTTACTGATCAATACCACTGAAATTTTAATGAAAATAAGAAAAAATTTTGGAGTGAGTTAAACAAGTTAAGAAAGCCTAGGGAAAATATGGATTTGTCAGTTAAAAACAGAGTAGGGGAGTTAGTAGATGGGGAGATGGAGGTATTGGGTAGATGGCGAGAATATTTTGAGGAACTTTTAAATGTTAAGGAAGAAACAGAGGCAGTAATTTCATGCACTGGTCAGGGAGGTATACCATCTTTTAGGAGTGAAGAAGAGCAGAATGTAAGTGTGGGGGAGGTACGTGAGGCATTACGTAAAATGAAAGGGGGTTAAAGCAGCTGGAACTGATGGGATCATGACAGAAATGTTAAAAGCAGGGGGGGATATAGTGTTGGAGTGGTTGGTACTTTTGTTTAATAAATGTATGAAAGAGGGGAAGGTACCTAGGGATTGGCAGAGAGCATGTATAGTCCCTTTATATAAAGGGAAAGGGGACAAAAGAGACTGTAAAAATTATAGAGGAATAAGCTTACTGAGTATACCAGGAAAAGTGTACGGTAGGGTTATAATTGAAAGAATTAGAGGTAAGACAGAATGTAGGATTGCGGATGAGCAAGGAGGTTTTAGAGTGGGTAGGGGATGTGTAGATCAGGTGTTTACATTGAAGCATATATGTGAACAGTATTTAGATAAAGATAGGGAAGTTTTTATTGCATTTATGGATTTAGAAAAGGCATATGATAGAGTGGATAGAGGAGCAATGTGGCAGATGTTGCAAGTATATGGAATAGGTGGTAAGTTATTAAATGCTGTAAAGAGTTTTTATGAGGATAGTGAGGCTCAGGTTAGGGTGTGTAGAAGAGAGGGAGACTACTTCCCGGTAAAAGTAGGTCTTAGACAGGGATGTGTAATGTCACCATGGTTGTTTAATATATTTATAGATGGGGTTTGTAAAGGAAGTAATTGCTAGGGTGTTTGGGAGAGGGGTGGGATTAAATTATGGGGAATCAAATTCAAATGGGAATTGACACAGTTACTTTTTGCTGATGATACTGTGCTTATGGGAGATTCTAAAGAAAAATTGCAAAGGTTAGTGGATGAGTTTGGGAATGTGTGTAAAGGTAGAAAGTTGAAAGTGAACATAGAAAAGAGTAAGGTGATGAGGGTGTCAAATGATTTAGATAAAGAAAAATTGGATATCAAATTGGGGAGGAGGAGTATGGAAGAAGTGAATGTTTTCAGATACTTGGGAGTTGACGTGTCGGCGGATGGATTTATGAAGGATGAGGTTAATCATAGAATTGATGAGGGAAAAAAGGTGAGTGGTGCGTTGAGGTATATGTGGAGTCAAAAAACGTTATCTATGGAGGCAAAGAAGGGAATGTATGAAAGTATAGTAGTACCAACACTCTTATATGGGTGTGAAGCTTGGGTGGTAAATGCAGCAGCGAGGAGACGGTTGGAGGCAGCGGAGATGTCCTGTTTAAGGGCAATGTGTGGTGTAAATATTATGCAGAAAATTCGGAGTGTGGAAATTAGGAGAAGGTGTGGAGTTAATAAAAGTATTAGTCAGAGGGCAGAAGAGGGGTTGTTGAGGTGGTTTGGTCATTTAGAGAGAATGGATCACAGTAGAATGACATGGAAAGCATATAAATCTATAGGGGAAGGAAGGCGGGGTAGGGGTCGTCCTCGAAAGGGTTGGAGAGAGGGGGTAAAGGAGGTTTTGTGGGTAAGGGGCTTGGACTTCCAGCAAGCGTGCGTGAGCGTGTTAGATAGGAGTGAATGGAGACGAATGGTACTTGGGACCTGACGATCTGTTGGAGTGTGAGCAGGGTAATATTTAGTGAAGGGATTCAGGGAAACCGGTTATTTTCATATAGTCGGACTTGAGTCCTGGAAATGGGAAGTACAATGCCTGCACTTTAAAGGAGGGGTTTGGGATATTGGCAGTTTGGAGGGATATGTTGTGTATCTTTATATGTTTATGCTTCTAGACTGTTGTATTCTGAGCACCTCTGCAAAAACAGTGATAATGTGCGAGTGTGGTGAAAGTGTTGAATGATGATGAAAGTATTTTCTTTTGGGGATTTTCTTTCTTTTTTGGGTCACCCTGCCTCGGTGGGAGACGGCCGACTTGTTGAAAAAAAAAAAAAAAAAAAAAAAAATATATATATATATATATATATATATATATATATTATATATATATATATATATATATATATATATATATATATATATATATATATATATATATATATATATATATATATATATATATATATGTCGTGCCGAATAGGCAGGACTTGCGATCTTGGCTTAAATAGCAACGCTCATCTTGCCATATAGGACAAGTGAAAATTTGTGTATGCAATAATTTCGCCAAAATCATTCTGAACCTAACGAAAAAAAAATATTTCACTGTGTTTGTTTAGTATTAAATTATTGTAAACGTATTTAAAATATATTTAATTGGGTTAGGCTAAAATAAATTGCTCTTTTTATAATAAGGTTAGGTAAGTTTTCTAAGATTCTTTTGGTGCAAAATTAAAATTTTTTACATTAACATTAATGAAAAAATATATCTTTAAACGTATAAGAGAAAATTTCAGAAAGGACTTAATTTTAAATGAGTTCTTGCTAACTGACCAGTTTTACACATTCGGCACGACATATGTGGAGAAATTTTCTCCAGGAGGGGGATATCAGCCCCCTTCAGCCCCTTGAGCCCCTCTCAGCCCTGAGGGGCCCAGCCTTCTCAGAAGGGGCAAGGGTCTTGTTTACTGCTACAGTGAGTAATTGATCACAGATGCCGTACGAGTATGCGACGTGGTCAAGTGACCGCTGCTCCTTGCAGTCCTGTGTTGCAAAGTGTAGCTTAATAAAAGACAGTTCATCTCTTACTTTAGCAGGACAATTAAGGAAAATCCTGCTCCCACTTTGTTACCATAGTAAAGACAGTGGACATTGTTGTCTATGCTTAAGACAGCAAGAATCAAACATTCTGCTTTGCTTCATCGAGGAAGTGGCAAGGAAGCAAAAGTACTATGTCAGCTTATTTTTTGTGCAAGGGGCAGTGACGGCATGGGGCGCTGTGGCGTCTTGAGATTACTTTTGACTCTACTGAGAGTGACACTGACGCCAGGATAACCAACAAAGAACGATCTGTGCGTAAGTGTGAACAAAGTGTCTCATAAAACACAATAAACACTCAAGAGAAGTGTGGTCCTCCAATGTCGTCAGTCCGATTTCCCTCAACCTTTCTTCGTAGGACATACCACTGAGCTCCGGAACTAGCCTTGTTGCAAACCTTTGCACTTTCTCTAATTTCTTGGCGTGCTTTACCAGGTGTGGATTCCAAACTGGTGCTGCATACTCCAGTATGGGCCTGATGTACACAGTATACAGTGTCTTGAATAATTCCTTACTATGGTATCGGAACGCTATTCTCAGGTTTGCCAGGCGCCCATATGCTGCAGCAGTTATTTAGTTGATTTGTGCCTCTGGAGACATGCTTAGTGTTATACTCACTACAAGATCTTTCTTCTTGAGCGAGGTTTGCAGTCTTTGGCCACCTAGCCTATACTCTGTCTGCGGTCTTCTTTGCCCTTCTCCGATCTTCATGACTGCATTTGGCAGGGTTGAATTCAAAAAGCCAGTTGCTGGACCACGTGTCCAGCCTGTCCAGGTCTCTTTGAAGTCCTGCCTGATCCTCATCTGATTTATTTCTCCTCATTAACTTCACATCATCTGCGAACAAGGACACTTCTGAGTCTGTCCCTTTCATCATGTCATTCACATATACCAAAAATAGCACTGGTCCTAGGACCGACAGCTGTGGGACCCCGCTCGTCACAGGTGCCCACTGTGATACCTCATCCCGTACCATGACTCGTTACCTCCCTGTCAGGTGCTCTCCCTGTTTTACGCGCCTGATCCTCCAGTTTCTGCACTAGTCTCTTTGTGTGTGTGTGTGTGTGTGTGTGTGTGTGTGTGTGTGTGTGTGTGTGTGTGTGTGTGTGTGTGTGTGTGTATTGTACATATACTTTCACTCATATTTAGTAAAGGAAATATATTAAGTGTTTACTCACTGTTGAATTTTCCTCATTGCTCATTCATTGGTGCTACGAGCAGGTGTACAGGCCACTAGACTGTTGACGCTGGTGTTGCCATTGACATTAGTTTTGACGTCGGTGACGATGTTGATGTTGGAACTGACTTTTATTTTGACATTAGTGTTCGTATTAATGATGATGTTTGTGTTGGTGGTTACTTTGGTGTTTGTATTAACACTGGTATTAATGTTGATATTGGAGTTAACGTTGGTGTTATTGTTGATGTTGTTGCTGATGTTGACACCGATGATGGTAAAGAATAAAAGTCACAATAAAATGGTTGGAATACACAGATAACCTGCACTCTGTTGACTCAAACTTGTGACCATGTTTCAGTCCGACTTCGACCATTAACAAGTCACACAGTGAGTCACTAGTTCATAGTCCAAGTCGGACCGAAACGTCGTCCTAATTTTCGCCATCCTAAGTGTAGTTAATTACTTAGGTGGAAATAAATGGTATAAAATAACGACACAATGGAAATATAAACACAAATGCAGTATAATGTGATCCTTTATTGACTACGTTTCGCCCACACAGTGGGCTTTTTCAAGTCACAAACAGAACTACTCTGGAGAGACGTAGAATGAGGGGAGATATCATTGAGGTGTATAAGTGAATGATGGGCATAAACAAAGAAGATATTAATAAGGTATTGATATCCTCCTCAGAGTGAATTATACGGCCTATCTTTGTATCATCAGCAAACTTACTCATGTCACTAGTAATCACTCACGATGCATTACTCTAACAGAGTAAAGATCAAACCAGCGAGTGGCACAACCAATGAGTCGTCCAAACTAGCACTTGCAGCTGTCGTTAGTGGCAGGCTGCAAGTCAAATGTAATGCGATTTTATCGCTCAAAGAGGCCTTTGTTGTCGTCTGTACAGACGACACAGAGGCTGAGAAACTACTTACCACCACTGCTACTACCACTCTACGAGACCAGGGATTTCTTGTCTTGATTTCCCCAGCACTGAGGGCCAGGAGAACTGTGTTCCTCAAGCGACTCGACAACCTTATCACTGTACAGGCCACTGAAGAAATCAAGTCATCTATCGAAGCAAAGAACCCTTGGGCCAAGGTGGACTTCATTACTAAAATACCCAATGCTTCATCCATGCTGAAGGTCACCTTCAGTGACGTCAACATGGCAGCCAGAGCTCTCGCTGAGGGCCTGGCTATTCACTACTTCCACATCAACCCAGCCTTCATCGAAGCAGAGAAATTCCAACATATCTCACAGTGCTATAATTGTTACTCATACTTACACACCACAAATGATTGCCCTACCAAGGACAAGAAGTTCTGCTCCACCTGTGGCCGTGAGGGTCATGACTTCAAGAATTGCACTACTGCTTCACCACCTAAATGCTTGAACTGCAAGAATGACCACCATACTCTTGCTGCCAGGTGCCCTACCAGAAGAGACATACTCAAGAAACAACAACAACAAAAGAAACCCAACCCACAAGCAACCACATATTCTGCTATCGCCAAGCTTCAAGCAGACACTACCAAGATACTACATGCCACGCAAGCTGCTCCCACCACTTCCCTGCCAGCACCTATTGCCGACTCCACCAAGATTCTTTGTTGCATTATGTATGCTCATGTACAGAATGCAGCTGAGCCTGGTTCCATCAATGAACTTTTCAAACTAAATAATATGCCTGGCCTCACATTCCCTGCATCACCACCTTCCACTGAGATCCTAAAATCTACTGCAAATATTACCAGCATCACCGCTGCTCCACCGCTGTCACAACCTCCACTAGACACAGAGATGGACCAATCAGAGACCTCTGAGACGTCGGCAAAACCCACCAATGAGAGTCCACTACCGCTTTCATCCACTGCTAGAGCAACTGACCAGTCGGAAATCTCGCCTTCACCAGTTCAGCCACCAGCCAAGAAAGCAAAAACACAAGACACTGCGGATGCACCTCACGATGCCACTGTCACTGACACTGCTGCACCACAACGGGTCCGATATCTGAAGGGTGTATACTTCTACACAACCAAGGAGTATAAGAACACAATGCTGTCTTCAGAAATCCATCATCACCTCCAGGACGGAACAGTCAAGTATACCTACGACCAAACTGCTACATACACCACTGCAGACATGACCAGACTACTCACTGCCAACACCCAACACCTTGTGGAAGTCAAGTACACCTCAAAGAGGAAATTCAGGATGCTTCAGAATGGGGACCTTGAAGACGGTGCCCTCGTCTAGCACGACTGTCCATGACCATTCACCCAGCACTTTGCTGTCCGCTAAAGCTGGGGTGTGGCTCCAATCAACCCTGTAACTGCTGCCTCTGCCCGACTGCGCCTCTCTTTGGGGAAGTCAGCGCAAGATAGAAGAAGACGACATCCTCCAACCGGAGGGCCAAGAAAGAAGAAAGATGATTATCGTCACCCCCCACCCGGGGGGCCACTGCCGGGTCACCATCTGGAGAAGACCTGGGCCAGAAGGACCTGCGAATCAACATGAATGAAAATGAACACCAACACACGACACTCCACACAGGAGAGCACAGCGCTAGCACGATCGACACCATGCATTGCCCTTCTAGGGCATGGTTGGTGCCAGAGCCCGAGTTTGTACCTTACAAGATGAGGGGGGTACTTGTGCCTCCTCCCATGGGAGACTTAGGTCTCAGACACTCCCTAGACAGGGAGCCAGTGCCGGGCCACCACTTGGAAGGGCCCGGGCCGGGAAAATACCGGCGAATCTTTAACAACAACAACACCCCAGGTAGTTCTGTTTGTGACTTGAAAAAGCCCACTGTGTGGGCGAAACGTAGTCAATAAAGGATCACATTATACTGCATTTGTGTTTATATTTCTAATTACTTAGGTATAGACATTGGTTTTGTGGTTGATGATGGTGTGTGCATTGACGTTGATGTTGACGTTGATAACATAAGAACATAAGAAAGGAGGAACACTGCAGCAGGCCTGTTGGCCCATAGTAGGCAGGTCCTTTACAATTCATCCCACTAACAAACATTTGACCAACCCAATTTTCAATGCCACCCAAGAAATAAGCTCTGATGTGCAAGTCCCACTCAAATCCAACCCCTCCCACTCATGTACTTGTCCAACCTAGATTTGAAACTACCCAAAGTCCCAGCCTCAATAACCCAACTAGGTAGACTGTTCCACTCATCAACTACCCTATTTCCAAACCAATACTTTCCTATGTCCTTTCTAAATCTAAACTTATCTAATTTGAATCCATTACTGCGGGTTCTCTCTTGGAGAGATATCCTCAAGACCTTGTTAATATCCCCTTTATTAATACCTATCTTCCACTTATACACTTCGATCAGGTCTCCCCTCATTCTTCGTCTGATGCTACATGTGTTGACGTTGATGATGGTGTATGTGTTGACGCTGGTTTCGTGGTTGATGATGATGTATGTGTTGACGTAGGGGTTGATGTTGACGTAGGGGTTGATGAGATTAAGACACATGTGCAACATCTGGGTATCTTTATTGTAGACGTTTCGCCATCCAGTGGCTTTATCAATACAAATTCTAGGACATAACTTGAAGACAGTAGAACTATGTACAGAAAATGAGGTAATCAGTCCCTCAACCTAGGAGTAGGTGCAAAGAGCACCATAGTCGTGGAGATTCTGAAGCAGAAGAAAGGAGCCTGGCGCTTATATAGTAACGTCAGGTGAAGCAGACGAGGGCATATTCACTGGTAGGTGGGATTCCCCAGTGGAAGTAGGTCCTTCCCAAAGAGATGGGTTAGTAGTAGTAGTAGTTGTCGTAGTCGTGAAGGTTATGTACATGTCCTCAGAATTAAGATTCCATGATGTTGCAGTGTCTGACAAGTTGTGTACGAATGGTACATAATACCGACAAGATGAGATTAAGACACATGTGCAACATCTGAGTATCTTTATTGTAGACGTTTCGCCATCCAGTGGCTTTATCAATACAAATTCTAGGACATAACTTGAAGACAGTAGAAGGTTGATGTTGACGTAGGGGTTGATGTTGACGTAGGGGTTGATGTTGACGTAAGGGTTGATGTTGACGTAGGGGTTGATGTTGACGTAGGGGTTGATGTTGACGTAAGGGTTGATTTTGACGTAGGGGTTGATGTTGACGTAAGGGTTGATGTTGACGTAGGGGTTGATGTTGACGTAGGGGTTGATGTTGACGTAGGGGTTGATGTTGACCTTGAAGCGGATAATGACGTTCTTGGTAATGTTATGTTTTGATTTTTGCTTCGGTGTTGGTGTTGATGTTTTGGTTAGTGTTGTCGATTGTTTATTTAAGTTGATAGTGTTGACATTGGCTTTAAATGTTGACTCTGATGTTGTCGTAGGTGTTTGTGCTTGTGTTTGAACATAATGTTGGTAGAATTACCTACAATATGTTAGGTAAAAGCACACAAGTGTAACTAATGTAACAGCTTGATAAAGCTGGAGAGCGAAACGTTGCCACAGTAAAATGTCACATTAGTTGCACTTGTGTCCTTTTACCTACAGTATCAGAACAAAAGAAAGGAGGAGCACTGCAGCAGGCCTACTGGCCCATGGCAAGCAATTCCAACTACTCTCACTCAGCTGAACTCATATACTTGTCCAACCTCTTTTTAAATCTACCCAAAGTTCTCACTACTCGGTAGTGTTTTCCACTTATCTACAACTCTATTGCCAAACTAGTGTTTTCTTATATTTTCTCAAAAAATAAGGTTTTCCAATCTGAACTCACTGCTGCAAGATCTGTCTTGGTTAAATATTTCTCTCCTCCATCTGTACTCTTCAGTTTCATTTCCTCTGTTTCTCCACTCTTCCAGAGAGTACAAATTCAGTGCAATCCGTTTATCCTTGTAGGAAAGATTTCTGTTACATGGCATCTACTTCGTCTACTACTATATAAGCCTTATGTTCATACTGTAATACGGAGACTGGAACTATGTGTTGCCTGAAGATTCCTGTTAATCACACTTCTTGACATTTTTTGTTGGTTTTAGATTACTGTTAATCATTCCGAACGATTGACATCTACATGATTTATTGGAAGTCTTATTGTATTGTGAGTGGCAAACTTATTGTATTGTGAGTGGCAAACTTATTGTATTGTGAGTGACAAACTTATTGTATTGTGAGTGGCAAACTTATTGTATTGTGAGTGGCAAACTTGCTTGTGTCGCAGTGTCCCTAATCTGTGTTGTTAATACGTATTGTCAACAAAACAGGGCATAATAATGACCCTTCGAGACACCACTTGTGATGCGTATCCATTGTGATTCCTCCCCATTTATGCAAACCTGTTGCCTACTGGTTAACCATGCCTTGATCCTGGAGAAAATTTCCCTTTATTCCGTGTGCCGCTACTTTCTTCCTTAGTTTGCTGTGTGGATCTCTACCAATGGTCACACTAAAGCCCATATACACATTATATTCATTTTCATGATCTACCGCTTCATTTACTAGCAAAAAAAAAAATTAGTAAATTCGCCAGACAAGAGCGCCCCTTTGTAAAACCAAGCTGAAGCTTATTGATTAATTTATATCTCGGAATTGCCTCTGCAGTTATTGATTCCATCAAGCTTCCCACATTGGAGGTTATACTAATTGGTCAATAATTCGAAGCTAATGGCCTATCTCCCGCTTTGTAGATAGGTACCGCATACCCTATTTTCCGCTTATGTGGTATGATACCAATTTGCAGTGATATGTGGAAAAGACTAGGTAATTGTTTACTAAATTCCTGTTTACATTTCTTCATAACCCGTGAAAACAGTTTGGCAGGACTGGGTGATTTGTTTGGTTTTAAACCATCTATTATTCTGAGACTCAAAGAACTAATGAATTTAATCTTGCACAAGTTATTTTCGTCCTGACATATATCAATTTTAGATTCCTAGATTTTTGTTAGCACTTTCCTACGTAAAATCAGAACTGAAAGTGTTAAAGTTGTTTGTTGGTGATAGTAAGTTGACCTGAGTAGCTCTTAAGTGGGCCTTTTATTGTCCTAATCTTATTTCTTTATCCCTGAAAGAAGCCTTTTAGTGTTCACTTTGATTCCCTGAAAGAAGCCTTTTAGTGTTCACTTTAAATCCCTTGTTACTTAAATTTCATAATCTTTTATGGTTTTTCTTATTCCTTGCTTTATTTCTCTCTTTAATTGAATATATTGGTAAAATAAATGTCTTTTTTTTCTGTTTTAATTCGTCTGTAAATGTCTCTTTGATTATTAGATGTTTAATCTGTTGTTTATCCATTTACACTCATTTTAGTTGGATCCAGCGTCTGCCAAGTGGCAAGCTGAGAATCAGGTCCAGGAGCTGGGACTCAACATCTTCATCCACATGTGGGTGAGTTCATACATCTGTTTTCTCACGAATGTAACCAAAAAAATAGTAAATCTGAGAAACGACCAGACCGGAGAGGCAGAGGTGAGTGTTGGAGGTGAGTGTTGGAGGTGAGTGTTGGAGGTGAGTGTTGGAGGTGAGTGTTGGAGGTGAGTGTTGGAGGTGAGTGTTGAAGGTGAGTGACACTGTCTAGATATGATATTAATGGTCTAAGGAGCAAACTGGATGAATAGAAAATTAAATTCCCTTGAGGAGGAAACAGAGTTAATGCACAATATAGCATGGGAGGAGCTTGTTCACGATATTATGTGGCATGGGAGGAGCTTGTTCACGATATTATGGGTGAGCACGGGACTCACTGGGCTCATATAATAAGAATACAGTGAACAGATGCAAAATTTTCAGAGTATTTACAGGTTCTCTGTGACAAGAAACATCCAGTCTGAAAACACTTCTGACTCCTCACCTGTACTGATGTACACATCAACCCTAACTTAACACAAACAAAAGATCAGACTACAACATACAAAGCATGGGAAAGGAAAGAAAGCTCAGTGTGGTACACAAATGAACGTAAGAACATAAGAAAGAAGGAACACTGCAGCAGGCCTACTAGCCCATACGAGGCAGGTATAAGTCACCTCCCGGCTTAGACCAATGACCCACCTAGTCAGATCAGGTCAAATCTACTTAAGGAAGGGACACGGCATCAGACCTATTAGCAGAAGCTAGTCAGGTCCAACTCACACCCACTTAAGTATTTATCTAACCTATTTTTAGAACTACACAAGGTCTTAGCTTCTACGACGGTACTCGGGAGTTTGTTCCACTCATTCACAACTCTATTACCAAACCAGTACTTTCCTATCCTTCTTGAATCTGATTTTTTCCAACTTAAAATCATTGCTGCGAGTCCTGTCTAGGCAAGATATTTTTAGCACAATATTTACGTTCTCTTTATTTATTCCTGTTTTCCATTTATACACCTCAATCATATCCCCCCTGATTCAGGGCCTCAGTCTATCCTCATAAGGAAAATTTTTGATACATGGGATCAACTTTATCATCCTCCTTTGTACATTTTCCAGTGGATTTATATCCATTCTTTAATACGGTGACCACAAGTGAGCAGCATAACCTAAATGAGGCCTAACCAAGGATATATTAGAGTTGAAGAACAACCTGGGGATTTTCTGTTTTTTTATACCTCTTGTATGATGCCAAAGATTTTGTTAGCTTTATTGCGAACACTTAAGAAACTGTTGTCTTGGTTTTAGATTACTGCTGACCAAAACTCCCAAATCCATCACGCAATCAGTAATATTAAGATCCTATTATTTAGTTCATATATGGCATGGTTTTTTCTTGTTCAGTGTTTAGAACTTTGCGTTTGTCTAATTTATACTGCATCTGCCATTTCTCCGACCACTGCATCAGTCTTATTAAATTTCATCCTGGAGTGATCTAGTGTCCTCATTAGAAGAATTAGGCGACCTATTTGGTGTCTCAGCAAATTTGCTTATACCGCTTTTTTATTCCCATCTATGTTGTTTATATAAATTGTGAACAAAAAATGTCCCAACACTGACCCTGTGGAACACCACTCGTGAAGATCCCCACTCTGGTTCTCCCATTTATGTATACTCACTGCTGCCTATCTGTCACCATGCCTCTACACAGGAAAAAAAAAACCCTCCTATTCCTTTTGCCTTAATTGTCCTCAATAGCCTTGATGTGGAATTCTATCAAAAGCCTTACTGAAGTCCATATACACAATATCATTCATTACAGATCAATGGTTCAGAGAATCGACACGTTGTCGGTCTCTAAACTATTGATCTACAATCCTGTCAGACACTGCATTTCTTGTGATTCTTAATTTCTTGGGAATTTCTTCGCTTGCCTAACCCTTGGGCACGATACTTCCATTGGACAAATGTGACACACCTACGACTGCTGCACCTCTCCTGCCCCGGTTTATAGACTCATTCTCTGCACTTATGCCGTATTTTATTCAAGAATTGATGAACTGACCACATCGACTCAAGGCTGAGGGACTGATTATCTCATTCTCCCCCTGTTCTTCAAGTTTCTTTCTTTGTATGGACTGATTGAAGCCCCTGTGTGGC
>NC_069437.1:37665086-37677586 GCF_026875155.1 Cherax quadricarinatus | reverse complement strand
GTCTCAAGTGCTTGGCACCTTGTGTCTCAAGTGCTGGGCACCTGTTGTCTTGCTGTCTCAAGTGCTGGGCATCTGGTGTCTCAAGTGCTGGGCACCTGTTGTCTCAAGTGCTGGGCACCTGTTGTCTCAAGTGCTGGGCACCTGTTGTCTCAAGTGCTGGGCACCTGTTGTCTCAAGTGCTGGGCACCTGTTGTCTCAAGTGCTGGGCACCTGTTGTCTCAAGTGCTTGGCACCTGGTGTCTCAAGTGCTGGGCACCTGTTGTTTCAAGTGCTGGGCACCTGTTGTCTCAAGTGCTTGGCACCTGTTGTCTCAAGTGCTGGGCACCTGTTGTCTCAAGTGCTGGGCACCTGGTGTCTCAAGTGCTGGGCACCTGTTGTCTCAAGTGCTTGGCACCTGGTGTCTTAAGTGCTGGGCACCTGTTGTCTCAAGTGCTTGGCACCTGTTGTCTCAAGTGCTGGCCACCTGTTGTCTCAAGTGCTGGGCACCTGTTGTCTCAAATGCTGGGCACCTGTTGTCTCAAGTGCTGGGCACCTGTTGTCTCAAGTGCTGGGCACCTGTTGTCTCAAGTGCTTGGCACCTGGTGTCTCAAGTGCTGGGCACCTGTTGTCTTGCTGTCTCAAGTGCTGGGCATCTGGTGTCTCAAGTGCTGGGCACCTGTTGTCTCAAGTGCTGGGCACCTGTTGTCTCAAGTGCTGGGCACCTGTTGTCTCAAGTGCTGGGCACCTGTTGTCTCAAGTGCTGGGCACCTGTTGTCTCAAGTGCTGGGCACCTGTTGTCTCAAGTGCTGGGCACCTGTTGTCTCAAGTGCTGGGCACCTGTTGTCTCAAGTGCTGGGCACCTGTTGTCTCAAGTGCTGGGCACCTGTTGTCTCAAGTGCTGGGCACCTGTTGTCTCAAGTGCTGGGCACCCGTTGTCTCAAGTGCTGGGCACCTGTTGTCTCAAGTGCTGGGCACCTGTTGTCTCAAGTGCTGGGCACCTGTTGTCTCCAGTGCTGGGCACCTGTTGTCTCCAGTGCTGGGCACCTGTTGTCTCAAGTGCTGGGCACCTGTTGTCTCAAGTGCTGGGCACCTGTTGTATCAAGTGCTGGGCACCTGTTGTCTCAAGTGCTGGGCACCTGTTGTCTCAAGTGCTGGGCACCTGTTGTCTCAAGTGCTGGGCACCTGTTGTCTCAAGTGAACAATAATAACACAAATAACATCAGTATAAGGTATGACCCAAGTCATAGAGATAAATAATAATAATAATAATAATAATAATAATAATAATAGTAATAATAATAATAATAATAATAATAATAATAATAATAATAATAATAATAATAATAATAATAATAATAATAATAATTACTACAAGTACATGTACAAGGTATACAGACCATAGCTGACATCAATGACATACTACTGTATAGAAAGCCGCTTGTTATGTAGAGTATTTCGGGCAAATTAGGTCAGTTTTATACCAGGATGCGACCCACACCAGTTGACTAACACCCAGGTACCCATTTTACTGCTAGGTGACTAGGGACAGCAGGTGTCTTAAGGAAGCACGTCCTAATATCTCTACCAGTAACCGGGCGAAACCACGGACCTCAGTGTGTGACCTGAGTGCACAGTGTTCAGCCAGGATGGAACAGTGAGTGAACAAATATTCAAAAACAAATTAAACACCGAGCAGGAAGATGTAACAGGAATCAGGCATCATTCTTAGTTATCTTTCTCAGGCATCATTCTTAGTTATCTTTCTCAGGCATCATTCTCAGTTATCTTTCTCAGGCATCATTCTCAGTTATCTTTCTCAGGCATCATTCTCAGTTATCTTTCTCAGGCATCATTCTTAGTTATCTTTCTCAGGCATCATTCTCAGTTATCTTTCTCAGGCATCATTCTTAGTTATCTTTCTCAGGCATCATTCTTAGTTATCTTTCTCAGGCATCATTCTTAGTTATCTTTCTCAGGCATCATTCTTAGTTATCTTTCTCAGGCATCATTCTTAGTTATCTTTCTCAGGCATCATTCTTAGTTATCTTTCTCAGGCATCATTCTCAGTTATCTTTCTCAGGCATCATTCTCAGTTATCTTTCTCAGGCATCATTCTCAGTTATCTTTCTCAGGCATCATTCTCAGTTATCTTTCTCAGGCATCATTCTCAGTTATCTTTCTCAGGCATCATTCTTAGTTATCTTTCTCAGGCATCATTCTCAGTTATCTTTCTCAGGCATCATTCTCAGTTATCTTTCTCAGGCATCATTCTCAGTTATCTTTCTCAGGCATCATTCTCAGTTATCTTTCTCAGGCATCATTCTTAGTTATCTTTCTCAGGCATCATTCTCAGTTATCTTTCTCAGGCATCATTCTTAGTTATCTTTCTCAGGAATCATTCTTAGTTATCTTTCTCAGGCATCATTCTTAGTTATCTTCTCAGGCATCATTCTTAGTTATCTTTCTCAGGCATCATTCTTAGTTATCTTTCTCAGGCATCATTCTTAGTTATCTTTCTCAGGCATCATTCTCAGTTATCTTTCTCAGGCATCATTCTCAGTTATCTTTCTCAGGCATCATTCTCAGTTATCTTTCTCAGGCATCATTCTCAGTTATCTTTCTCAGGCATCATTCTCAGTTATCTTTCTCAGGCATCATTCTTAGTTATCTTTCTCAGGCATCATTCTCAGTTATCTTTCTCAGGCATCATTCTCAGTTATCTTTCTCAGGCATCATTCTCAGTTATCTTTCTCAGGCATCATTCTCAGTTATCTTTCTCAGGCATCATTCTCAGTTATCTTTCTCAGGCATCATTCTTAGTTATCTTTCTCAGGCATCATTCTCAGTTATCTTTCTCAGGCATCATTCTCAGTTATCTTTCTCAGGCATCATTCTTAGTTATCTTTCTCAGGCATCATTCTCAGTTATCTTTCTCAGGCATCATTCTCAGTTATCTTTCTCAGGCATCATTCTCAGTTATCTTTCTCAGGCATCATTCTCAGTTATCTTTCTCAGGCATCATTCTCAATTATCTTTCTCAGGCATCATTCTCAGTTATCTTTCTCCAGGCATCATTCTTAGTTATCTTTCTCAGGCATCATTCTCAGTTATCTTTCTCAGGCATCATTCTCAGTTATCTTTCTCAGGCATCATTCTCAGTTATCTTTCTCAGGCATCATTCTCAGTTATCTTTCTCAGGCATCATTCTTAGTTATCTTTCTCAGGCATCATTCTCAGTTATCTTTCTCAGGCATCATTCTTAGTTATCTTTCTCAGGCATCATTCTCAGTTATCTTTCTCAGGCATCATTCTCAGTTATCTTTCTCAGGTGTCATTCTCAGTTATCTTTCTCAGGCATCATTCTCAGTTATCTTTCTCAGGCATCATTCTCAGTTATCTTTCTCAGGCATCATTCTCAGTTATCTTTCTGAGGCATCATTCTTAGTTATCTTTCTCAGGCATCATTCTCAGTTATCTTTCTCAGGCATCATTCTCAGTTATCTTTCTCAGGCATCATTTTTAGTTATCTTTTCAGGCATCATTCTCAGTTATCTTTCTCAGGCATCATTCTCAGTTATCTTTCTCAGGCATCATTCTCAGTTATCTTTCTCAGGCATCATTCTCAGTTATCTTTCTCAGGTATCATTCTCAGTTATCTTTCTCAGGCATCATTCTCAGTTATCTTTCTCAGGCATCTTTTGTTGTTGTATCCAGTAAATAAGGAGAGAAGTGTGATAATACCTTCGTAGTGTTTTGAGCGATAAGTGGAGTACATAGTGAGTCAGCAGGTAGGTGGTATTGAACATAATGATAAGTGGAGTACATAGTGAGTCAGCAGGTAGGTGGTGTTGAACATAATGATAAGTGGAGTACATAGTGAGTCAGCAGGTAGGAGGTGTTGAACATAATGATAAGTGGAGTACATAGTGAGTCAGCAGGTAGGAGGTGTTGAACATAATGATAAGTGGAGTACATAGTGAGTCAGCAGGTAGGAGGTATTAAACATAGTGGGAAAACTGTGGAGGTACGACGTCAAGACTCATCACAGTAAAAGGGCGGACCACCCGACTCACCGCTGCCAGACGCAAAATATCACACACACACACACACACACACACATATATATATATATATATTATATATATATATATATATATATATATATATATATATATATATATATATATATATATATATATATATATATATATATATATATATATATATATATATATATATATGTGTGTGTGTGTGTGTGTGTGAGTGTGTACTCACGTATTTGTGGTTTGCAGGGGTCGAGTCTTAGCCCCTGGCCCCGTGTGTGTGTGTGTGTGTGGAAGCAAATCATATAACCTGCCATTTATGGAACACAGTGGGTGCAGTCTTCCTTGTTAGATTGGAGAAAAAGACAATAGTAACTGGAGTTTACCTGGAGAGAGTTCCGGGGGTCAACGCCCAGGGGCCCGGTCTGTGACCAGGCCTCCTGGTGGATCAGAGCCTGATCAACAGGCTGTTGCTGCTGGCTGCACGAAAACCCAACGTACGAGCCACACCCCGGCTGATCAGGAATGACTTTAGGTGCTTATCCAGTGCCAGCTTGAAGACTGCCAGGGATCTGTTGGTAGTCCCCCTTATGTGTGCTGGGAGGCAGTTGAACAGTCTGGGGCCCCCCTGACACTTACTGTATGGTCTCTTAACGTGCTAGTGACACCCCTGCTTTTCATTGGGGGGATGGTGCATCGTCTCCCAAGTCTTTTGCTTTCGTAGTGAGTGATTTTCGTGTGCAAGTTCGGTACTAGTCCCTCTGGGATTTTCCAGGTGTATATAATCATGTATCTCTCCCTCCTGCGTTCCAGGGAATACAGGTTTAGGACCCTCAAGCGCTCCAGAAATTTGAGGTGTTTTATCTCCGTTATGCCCCGCCGTGAAAGTTCTCTGTACATTTTCTAGGTCGGCAATTTCACCTGCCTTGAAAGGTGCTGTTAGTGTGCAGCAATTTTTCCAGCCTAGATAGAACAAGTGACCTGAAGAGTGTCATCACGGGCTTGCCTCCCAGTTTTAAAGGGTTCTCATTATCCATCCTGTCATTTTTCTAGCAGATGCGATTGATACAATGTTAGGGTCCTTGAAGGTGAGATCCCCCGACATAATCACTCCCAGGTTTTTGGGACGTTGGTGTTTCGTCTATTTTGTGGCCAGAATTTGTTTTGTACTCTGATGAAGATTTAATTTCTCATGTTTACATATCTGAGTAATTGAAATTTCTATCGTTGAACTTCTTATTGTTTTCTGCAGCCCACTGAAAGATTTGGTTGATGTCCGCCTGGAGCTTGCAGTGTCTGCAATGGAAGACACTGCCATGCAGATTCGGGTGTCATCTGCAAAGGAAGTCACGGTTGCTGTGGCTGACATCCTTGCCTATGTCGGTTTATGAGGATGAGGAACAAGATGGGAGCAAAGTACTGTGCCTTGTGGAACAGAGTTTTTCACCGTAGCTGCCTCGGACTTTACTCTTTTGACGACTACTCTTGTGTTCTGTTAGTGAGGAAATTATAGATCCATCGACCGACTTTTCCTGTTATTCCTTTAGCACGCATTTTGTGCCTATTACGCCATTTTCACACTTGTCGAAGGCTTTTGCAAAGTCGTATATATTACATCTGCATTCTTTTTGTCTTCTAGTGCATTTTGGAAACCCTTTTCGTAGTGATCCAATAGTTGAGGGGAGACAGGAGGGGACCTGTTCTAAAACCCCTGTTGCCCCGGGTTTGTGTTTAATGATGGGTTTCTAGATGGGTGGTGATCTTGCTTCTTAGGACCCTTTCAAAGATTTTTATGATATGGGATGTTAGTGGTATTGGTCTGTAGTTCTTTGCTGTTGCTTTACTGCCCCTTTGTGGAGTGGGGCTATGTCTGTTGTTTTAGTAACTGTGGGACGACCCCGTGTCCATGTTCCCTCTCCATAGGGTGGAAAAGGATCGTGATAGGGGCTTCTTTTCAGTTTTTGATGAACACAGAGTTCCATGAGTTTGGCCCTGGGGCAGAGTGCTGGGCATGTCATTTTATCGCCTGTTCGAAGTCATTTGGCGTCAGGATAACATCGGATAGGCTTGTGTTAATCAAATTTTGTGGCTCTCTCATAAAAAATTCACTTTGATATTCGACTCTCAGTCTGGTTAGCGGCTTGCTAAAAACTGAGTCATATTGGGACTTGAGTAGCTCACTCATTTCCTTGCTGTCATCTGTGTAGGACCCATCTGTTTAAGTAATGGCCCACTACTGGACGTTGTTCTCGATTTTGATTTGGCATAGGAGAAGAATACTTTGGGTTTCTTTCGATTTCATTTATGGCTTTTAGTTCTTCCCGCGATTCCTGACTCCTAAAGGATTCTTTTAGCTTAGTTCGATGCTTGCTATTTCTCTGACCAGTGTCTCCCTTACGCATTTCAGATATATTGACCTCTTTTAGCCGCTCTGTTATTCTTTTCCGTCGTCTTGTAAAGGGAGCGCCTGTCTCTTTCTATTTTACATCTACTCCTCCTTTTTCTTAGAGGAATAAGCCTTGTGCATACATCGAGTGCCACCGAGTTAATCTGTTCTAGGCATAAGTTGGGGTCTGTGTTGCTTAGTATATCTTCCCAGCTTATATCGGTTAGGACTTGGTTTACTTGGTCCCACTTTATGTTTTTGTTATTGAAGTTGAATTTGGTGAATGCTCCCTCGTGAC
Organism: Cherax quadricarinatus; assembly: GCF_026875155.1. NCBI lineage: Eukaryota > Metazoa > Arthropoda > Malacostraca > Decapoda > Parastacidae > Cherax > Cherax quadricarinatus. The sequence continues at coordinate 37,670,880 of NC_069437.1, read as the reverse complement.
TAGTCTCATTATGTCGGTCTGGGGCTCCACGCATACATGTCTGAACCTCAATTATGTTGTGATCTGAGTATATTGTTTTTGTGTACGAATGGTATATAATACCGACAAGATGAGAGTAAGACACATGTGCAACATCTGGGTATCTTTATTGTAGACGTTTCGCCATCCAGTGGCTTTATCAATACAAATTCTAGGACATAACTTGAAGACAGTAGAACTATGTACAGAAGATGAGGTAATCAGTCCCTCAACCTAGGAGTAGGTGCGAACAGCACCATAGTCGTGGAGATTCTGAAGCAGAAGAAAGAATCCTGGCGCTTATATAGTAACGTCAGGTGAAGCAGACGAGGGCAAATTCACTGGTAGGCGGGATTCCCCAGTGGAAGTAGGTCCTTCCCAAAGAGATGGGTTAGTTGTAGTAGTAGTTGTCGTAGTCGTGAAGGTTATGTACATGTCCTCAGAATTAAGATTCCATGATGTTGCAGTGTCTGACAAGTTGTGTACGAATGGTATATAATACCGACAAGATGAGAGTAAGACACATGTGCAACATCTGGGTATCTTTATTGTAGACGTTTCGCCATCCAGTGGCTTTATCAATACAAATTCTAGGACATAACTTGAAGACAGTAGAACTATGTACAGAAGATGAGGTAATCAGTCCCTCAACCTAGGAGTAGGTGCGAACAGCACCATAGTCGTGGAGATTCTGAAGCAGAAGAAAGAATCCTGGCGCTTATATAGTAACGTCAGGTGAAGCAGACGAGGGCAAATTCACTGGTAGGCGGGATTCCCCAGTGGAAGTAGGTCCTTCCCAAAAAGAATTTAGCAGGTTAAACCCAACTAAGAGCACAGGCCCTGATAACATCCCGTCTAAGTTCCTAAAACATGGTGCCTCTGAATTGCCAATCCCTATTGCTCACATAATAAATTTGTCCATCACCACAAACACCGTACCGATGGGGTTCAAGGAGGCCAGAGTTACTCCTATCTTCAAGAAACTAGTAGGTTTGATGTCAGCAACTATAGGCCTTATAGTATACTCAGTGTAATATCCGAAATTCTAGAGAGGGCGGTGTACTGTCAAGTAGTTAAGTATCTTAATGACAACAACATTCTCCATAGCTATCAATCAGGCTTTAGGAGATCTTATTTAACCGGCACCTCCCTAATTAATCTGATGGATTACATGAGAACTGAAATGTCGATAGGGAACCTCATAGGTATGGTAACCTTAGGCTTGCAAAAGGCCTTCGATATTGTCAACCACAATATACTATGAAACTTCAAGCTATCAGCATAGGTTCCATAGACTGGTTTAAGTCCTATCTTAGCAATAGGAAGCAAATTGTACAAATCAACAAAACAGAATCAGAACCCCTGCCGATAGCATGTGGAGTTCCCCAAGGTAGTATTCTGGGTCCCTTATTATTCTTATGTTATGTAAATGGCCATCAGTGTCAAATGCAAATCCTACTGTATGCGGATGACAGTGCTATGCTAGTGTCAGGTAAAGACCCACATGATATAGCTTATGTAATAACATTAGAACTGGTGTCCTGCAGCAAATGGTTAATAGACAACTAACTATTGTTACACCTCGGAAAAAAGGGAAGCCATACTCTTTGGCACGAAACAAAAACTGAGAAGGGTAAATAATTTTAATGTCCGGTGTTATGGGGAACGCATCACTTCAGTTTCCTCAGTAAAATACCTGGGAATCCCCTTTGATCCATGCATGTCAGAAGAACTGATCAGGAACAGTGTAGTAAGGAATTCGAATGCCAGACTGAAGTTCCTCTACAGACAAGCATAGTGTCTACCTACTGAGGCTCGCAGGGCCCTATGTCTAGTCCTTACACAATGTCTTATGGATTACGCTTGTTCTTCATGGTACTCTGCCTTGATAAAAAAAACCTGAAAGATAAACTGCAAATCACCCCGAACAAAATGGTAAGATTCATCCTGGACCTGGTTCCAAGAGAACATGTAGGCCAGGATGAATTACAACAGTTGGATATACTGAATGTTGAAGACAGAGTAAAACAACTGAAGCTAAATCAAGTTTATACAATTGCTGCCAATTTTGTCAAGGCTGAGAACCAAAGCAGTCATAGTACCCGAGGGAGAGAGCACAACGTTGTAGCACCCACAGTCAGTGGCCAAGCTTCAAACACCTTTTATTGAACAGCAATAAAGTAATGGAACAGACTGCCTGCACATGTCAAAACCAGCCATAGCGTGAACCAGTTCAAGAAGACAGCCAAAAGGTACCTAATGAATGTAGCGACAGAAAGGGAGAACAATTTTTTTTTATTTTTTTTAGCTAACACTCAGGTAAATGAAAATTCGAAATTTTTTTTACCTTTTTCCCCAGTATATATCCTTCATATATAAAGTAAGTTTTTTATACCCTTTTACATTATAAAAATTAAGGTTTTAAAAAGGGACCCCAATAAAAAATAAGTCACTGTCTGACTTTTTTTGGGGTTACCCCAGGTTTTTTTACACATTTGTTTATTTTAAGGGGTTTTTTAATCAATGTAACTGTATGTGTGTTTTTGAGCACATGAGGGGGAGCTCCCAATTCGAGCACCGAAACCTAATTTCAGTAAAACTTTCTTTTTAAAATACTTTTTGAAAAAAATTTCTACCCGATTCTTTCATCAGAAATTTGAGCTTTTTAAAAAATAAATTATTCAATAACTTTAAATTTATCCGGGAAAACGAAATTTTATTATTTATGAGCCCTAGGCAAAACGAAGGTTTTGGTTCTTCTAAAATTTCCCCCCCCAGATTTAACCTTTTTTTCTAGTGATATTGCCCCAAAGAAAAAACAAAAATTTTTACAACTTTTATGCCCCGATTGTTAAAAACCGCTTTTTTTGTTTGGGTTTTTAAACGTCTTAAAAATATATCATTTTTTTGTTCATTCGGGGTGTCTGTTTACAATGGTTTTTGTATTTTTAATGATCCAAATACTGTTTTTAGTTTTTAAAGGAAAAAATTTGCAAAAAAAAAATAATAAAAAGTAAAAAAAAAAACGCCAAAATTCATTTCCCGGCGGGAAACTATGACGTCATCACAAGAAATGTTATTTTTCAATAATTCGTTGTAAAACATCGAACGAAATGAGTTTCTAGTATTTTTTTGTAAGTTAAAAGTTTTTTTTTTTCGAGTTAATTTTTTGGTGTCCGCCCCGAGAAAAGGGGGGCCCTCAGGAAAAAAATTGACGAGGAGGAAGGGGGTTTAAAAGGGAAATTTCATTTCTAATTTTGCGGTTTCTTTTTTTATTCCTTATTGGTTCCCCTTTTTGTTCCTTGTTGGTCCTTGTTGTTCCTTTTTGGGTCCTTATTGTTCCTTGTTTGGGCCTTGTTGTTCTTTCGGGTCCCTTGTTGTTCCTTGGGGTCCTTTTTTGTTTTCCCCTTTTTGGGCCTTTGGGGGGTTCCTTCGGGTCCTTATTTTTCCTTGTTGGGGCCTTGGTTCCTTCTGGGTCCCCCATTGTTCCTTGTTGGTCCTTGTTGTTTTTTCTGGGGGCCCTTGTTGTTTCCCCTTTTGGGGCCTTATTGTTCCCTTTTTGGGGGGGTTTTTTGTTCCTTCTGGGTCCTTTTTGTTCCTTGTTGGGCCCCTTTTTGTTTCCTTGGGGGCCTTATTGTTCCTTTTTTGGGCCCTTTTTGTTCTTTCGTGGGCCCTTGTTGTTCCCCCGTGGGGCCTTTTTTGTTCCTTGGGTTGGGCCTTGTTGTTTCCTTTTGGGTCCCTTTTGTTCCTGTTGGTCCTTGTTTTTTCCCTTTTTGGGTCCTTATTTTTCCTTTTTGGTCCCTTTTTGTTCTTTTTTGGGGCCCTTGTTGTTCCTCGTGGGTCCTTTTGTTCCTTGTTGGGCCTTGTTGTTCCTTCTGGGTCCTTATTGTTCCTTGTTGGTCCTTGTTGTTCCTTCTGGGTCCTTATTGTTCCTTGTTGGTCCTGTTGTTCTTTTCTGGGTCCCTTGTTGTTCCTCGTGGGTCCTTATTGTTCCTTGTTGGTCCTTGTTGTTCCTTCTGGGTCCCTTGTTGTTCCTTGTGGGTCCTTATTGTTCCTTGTTGGTCCTTGTTGTTCCTTCTGGGTCCCTTGTTATTCCTTGTGGGTTCTTATTGTTTCTTGTTGGTCCTTATTGTTCCTTCTGGGTCCCTTGTTATTCCTTGTGGGTTCTTATTGTTTCTTGTTGGTCCTTATTGTTCCTTCTGGGTCCCTTGTTGTTCCTTGTGGGTCCTTATTGTTCCTTGTTGGTCCTTGTTGTTCCTTCTGGGTCCCTTGTTATTCCTTGGGGTTCTTATTGTTTCTTGTTGGTCCTTATTGTTCCTTCTGGGTCCTTATTCTCTTCTTGGTCCTTATTGTTCCTTCTGGTTCCCTTACTGTTCATTTTGTTACGTGAGTGACATGCCCATCAGTGTCAAGTGTAAGTTTGTGTTTTATGTACATGACAGTGCTCTAGTGAAAACCCACAAGATATAGCTAATGTACTATCACTAGAACTAGAGTCCTGCAGCAAATGGTTAGTAGACAATAAATTATCACTACACCTCGGGAAAATGGAAGCCATACTCTCTGGCACGAAACAAACTGAAAAAGGTAAATAATTTTAATGTCCTGTGTGGTGGGAACCATCACTTCAGTATCTTCAGTGAAATATCTGGGAATCCCATTTGACCCATACATGTTAGGAGAATTAACTGATAGGGAACAGTAAAGTATAGAAAGCAAATGCCAGACTAAAGCTGTTCTACAGGCAGGCACAGTGTTAACTTACTGTGCACACAGGACCCTGTGTGCACAGGACCCTGTGTGCACAGGGTCTCTGCCTAAAAAAAAAAGAAAGATAAACTACAAATCACCCAGAACAAAATGGTGAGATTGATCCTGGACGTGAGTCCAAGAGAACGTTGTAGTCCACGATGAATTACAATAACTAGGTATGTTGAATACTGAAGACAGAGTAAAATAGCAGTGTCCAGAAATATCTTGCTGTCAAGTTTGTGTAGGTTACGAACCAAAACCAGTATAGTACTAGGGGAAGTGAACACAGCTTTATAGTACCCATAGTAGATGGTCTGGCTTCGAAGACCTGCAGATGACAAAGCCCTGTCATAGCATAAGCCAGTTCAGGAAAAAAAAAAGAGTCGAAGGTATCATACTCGTAACTATTACTGCGATCTGATCCTCTTAAATGTTAACGTAAATAACTCAGTTTACTTTAGTTCCATTATGTTTTCCTTTTATTGAAACTGCTTTTAACATAGTTGAGTTACTTAGGTATTTATGTGTACCTGTTCCAGAATAGACTTACTAGTGAGAGGAAACAGAGCCATTATCCAGGAAGGATGTTAGATTTTTTAAGATTGACATACGGGATGCTGCAAGTAATTGATATTTTGTAAGTTTATTCAGGTATTCACAAATACAAACTACACAGATTATCATACACAGGAGATATGTGTAGAGATCCTGGGATAACCCAAAAACAAGTCAGACAAAGTGATTTATTTCCATTGGGGGCCTTTTAATACCCTTTTTATTATACTACAAAGGAGATGATATCATAGTATTACACTGTAAAGGAGATATACTAGGAATAAGGTAAAGTTATTTTTTTTTTACATGTCGTTACTAAGAAAAAAGAAAAATCATTGTTTCTCCCCCTTTTTGCGCTAATTCATTAGGGCCTTTTGTACAAAATGTATACAATCCGACAAGATGAAATTCAGAAAACCATACCACGGGCGGGGGTTGAACCCGCAGTCAGAAAAATAACTGTTGGACG
>NC_069437.1:37644775-37664586 GCF_026875155.1 Cherax quadricarinatus | reverse complement strand
AAAATTTTAAGATTCCATGATGTTGCGTGTCTGAAAGTTGTGTCGAATGGTAAAAATCCCCGAAAAGATGGTTTAAGCACATGTGAACATCTGGGTATTTTTTTGTAGAGTTTCGCATCCAGTGGTTTACAATAAAATTCTAGGACTAATTTAAAAGACATTTGAACTATGTCAGAAGATGATAATCAGTCCTCAACCTAGGAGAGGTGCAAAGGCCCCAAGTCGTGGGATTCTGAAGCAGAAGAAAGGAAAGCCTGGGCCTTATATATTTAAAGTCAGGTGTAGCAGACGAGGGCATATTCACTGGTAGGTGGGATTCCCCAGTGGAAGTAGGTCCTTCCCAAAGAGATGGGTTAGTAGTAGTAGTAGTTGTCGTAGTCGTGAAGGTTATGTACATGTCCTCAGAATTAAGATTCCATGATGTTGCAGTGTCTGACAAGTTGTGTACGAATGGTACATAATACCGACAAGATGAGATTAAGACACATGTGCAACATCTGGGTATCTTTATTGTAGACGTTTCGCCATCCAGTGGCTTTATCAATACAAATTCTAGGACATAACTTGAAGACAGTAGAACTATGTACAGAAGATGAGGTAATCAGTCCCTCAACCTAGGAGTAGGTGCAAAGAGCACCATAGTCGTGGAGATTCTGAAGCAGAAGAAAGGAGCCTGGCGCTTATATAGTAACGTCAGGTGTAGCAGACGAGGGCATATTCACTGGTAGGTGGGATTCCCCAGTGGAAGTAGGTCCTTCCCAAAGAGATGGGTTAGTAGTAGTAGTAGTTGTCGTAGTCGTGAAGGTTATGTACATGTCCTCAGAATTAAGATTCCATGATGTTGCAGTGTCTGACAAGTTGTGTACGAATGGTACATAATACCGACAAGATGAGATTAAGACACATGTGCAAGATCTGGGTATCTTTATTGTAGACGTTTCGCCATCCAGTGGCTTTATCAATACAAATTCTAGGACATAACTTGAAGACAGTAGAACTATGTACAGAAGATGAGGTAATCAGTCCCTCAACCTAGGAGTAGGTGCAAAGAGCACCATAGTCGTGGAGATTCTGAAGCAGAAGAAAGGAGCCTGGCGCTTATATAGTAACGTCAGGTGTAGCAGACGAGGGCATATTCACTGGTAGGTGGGATTCCCCAGTGGAAGTAGGTCCTTCCCAAAGAGATGGGTTAGTAGTAGTAGTAGTAGTCGTAGTCGTGAAGGTTATGTACATGTCTAGAATTAAGATTCCATGAGGTTGCCACGTGTCTGCCAAGTTGTGTACGAAGGTACATAATCCCGAACAAGATGAGATTAAGCCACATGTGCAAAATCTGGTATTTATTGTAGACGTTCGCCAGCCCGTGGCTTTATCAATACAACTTCTAGGACATAACTTGAAGACCGTAGAACTATGTACCGAAGATGAGGTAATCGTCCTCCACCTAGGGAGTAGGTGGCAAAGAGCCCATAGTGCGATGGAGATCTGAAGCAGCAGAAACGAGCCTGGCGCTTATCTTAGTAACGTCAGGTTGTAGCAGCGAGGCATATTCACTTGGTGGATGGGATTCCCAAGTGGAAGTAGGTCCTTTCCCAGAGGGGTAAGTTAGTGTAGTAGTTGTCGGTAGTCGTGAAGGATATGTAATTTCCTCCGACTTACGGATTCATGCTATGTTGGCAGTAGTCTGACAGTTGTGTCGAATGACCCTTATACGGAACAAGATGAGATTACGACAATGTGCCCACATGGGTATTTTATTGTAGACGTTTCGCCATCCAGTGGCGTTATCACTACAAATTCTAGGACATAATTGAAGAAGTTAGAACTATGTACAGAAGATGAGGTTAAAACAGTCCCTCAACTAGGTAGGTGCAAAGAGCCCTAGTCGATGGAGATTTGAAGCAGAGTACGGGCCTGGCGTTATATAGTAACGTCAGGTGTAGCAGCTAGGGCATAATCTCTGGTCGGTGGGATTCCCCGTTGGAAGTAGGTCTTCCCCCCGAGCTGGGTAGTCGTGTAGTAGTTGTCGTAGTGTGAAAGGTTCTGTACTGTCCTCAGAAATTAAGATCCATGTGTTTCTAGTGTCTGCAAGGTTGTGTTACGACTGGTAATAATACCGACAAGAGGAGATTACGACACATGTGCCACACTGGGTACTTTATTGTAGACGTTTCGCTCCCAGTGGCTTTCACATACAAATTTAGGATAACTTGAAGACAGGTAGAAACTAGTCCAGACGATGAGGTAATCGTCCTCAACAGGGGTAGGTGCAAAGAGCACCATAGTCGTGACGACATCTGAAGCAGAGACCGGCGCCTGGCGCTTTATAGTAAACGTCAGGTGTAGCGACGAGGGCATATTCATGGTAGGTGGGATTCCCCAGTGGAAGAAGGTCCTTCGAAAAGACGCTGGAGTTAGAAGTAGTCGAATACCCCCCCCCCCCCCCCCCCCCCCCCAAAATCGTTGTCGTAGGTCGTGAAGGTTATGTACATGTCTCAGATTAAAGATCCATGATGTTGCAGTGGCTGACATATAGTGTTCGAACTGGTAATAATACGACAAGATTGAGATTAAGGAAATGTGCAACATCTGGTATCTTTATTTTAGCCGTTTCGCCCATCCCGTGGCTTTATCAGACAATTCTCGGACATAACATGAAAGACCAGAGAAACTATGGACAGAGATGAGGGTTCATCCAGTCCCTCCCTAGGAGTCAAGTAGCTGCAAGATGCACCTAGTCGTGGAGATTCCTGAAGCAGAAGCAAGGAGCCTGGCGCTTATATAGTCACGGTCCGAGTAGCAGACGGGGGCCTAGTCAGTTAGGTGGGGATTCCCCAGTGGAAGTAGGTCCTTCCAAAAGAGATGGATTAGTTAGTTAGTAAGTAGTTGTCGTAGTCGTGATGGTTATGTACATGCTCCGAATTAAGGATTCCATGGATGTTGCAGTGTCTGAACAATGTTGTGTCCGAATGGTACCTAATACCGAACAAGAAGAGGATTAAGACCATGTGCAATCTGGGTTCTTTATTGTCGACGTTTCGCCATCAGTGGATTTATCCAATAAAATTCTAGGCCATAACTGAAGACAGTAGAACTTATGTACAGAAGATGAGGTAATCAGTCCCTCAACTCGGAGTAGGAGCAAAGAGCCATAGGTCGTGGCGATACTGAAGCAGAAGAAAGGGCGCCCGGCGTTATATAGTTAACCGTCAGGTGAAGCAGCGATGGCTCTTCATGGGAGGTGGGGTCAGTGTAGCAACGAGGGCAATTCATCACTGGAAGGTTGGGAATCTCCAGTGGAAGTAGGTCCTCCCAAAGAGATGGGTTAGTAGTAAGAGTAGTTGTCGTAAAAAATAAGTCGTGAAGGTATGTACATCCCACCGAATAAGATTCATGAAGTTGCAGTGTCTGACAAGTTGTGTACGAATGGTACATAAAACCGACAAGATGAGATTAAGACACATGTGCCACATCTGGGTATCTTTATTGTAGACGTTTCGCCATCCAGTGGATTTATCAATACAAATTCTAGGACATAACTTGAAGACAGTAGAACTATGCACAGAAGATGAGGTAATCAGTCCCTCAACCTAGGAGTAGGTGCAAAGAGCACCATAGTCGTGAGATTCTGAAGCGAGAAGAAAGGACCCTGGCGCTTATAAAGTAAACGTCAGGTGTAAGCAGACGAGTGGCATATTCCACATGTAGGTGGGATGTCCCATGCGAAATGTAAGGTCCCTTCCAAAGAGATGGGTTAGTAGTAGTGGGGGGGAGTAGTTTGTTTCGTAGTCCGTGAAGGTTATGTACATATCCTCAAATTAAGATTCCTTGATGGTTTGCAGTGTCTGACAAGTTGTGTACGAATGGTACATAATAACCGACGAGACGAGATTAAGAAACATGTGCAACATCTGGGTATCCTAATTGTAGACGTTTCGTCCATCCATGCCTTTATCAATACAAAATTCTATACATAACTTGAAGACAGTAGAACTATTACAGAAGATGGATGTTTATCAGTCCCTCAAAGCTAGGATAGGTGCAAAGAGCACCATAGTCGGGAGATTCAGTGGGGGGGGGGGAGGAAGCAGAATGAAAGGATCCTGGCGCTTATATAGTAACGTCAGTGTAGCAGACGAGGCATATTCCTGGAGATTGGGAATTACCAAGTGGAGTAGGTCCTTCCCAAAGGATGGGTTACTTGTATAGTAGTTGTCGTAGTCGTGAAGGTTATGTCATGTCCTCAGAATTAAGATTCCATGATGTTGCAGGTCCTGACAAGTTGTGGGAGTACGAATGGTTACATAATACTGACATAGATGAGATTATGACACATGTCCAACATCTTGGTATCTTTATTGTAGACGTTTATTCGCCACCAGTGGCTTTATCAATACAAATTCTAGGACATAACTTAAACAGTAGACTAAGTACAGAAATGAGGTAATCAGTCCCTCAACACTAATGAGTAGGTCAAGAGCACTGCATAGTCGTGTGGAGATCTCTGAATCAGAAAAAGAGGAGCTTGGCGATTATATATAACGTCAAGTGTAGCAGACGAGGGCAATATTTCACTGGTAGGTGGGATTCCCCAGTGGAAGTAGGTCTCATCTCCAAAGAGATGGGTTAGTAGTAGTAGTAGTTGACGTAGTCGTGAAGGTTATGCACATGTCCTTAGAAATAAGATTCCATTATGTTGCAGTGTCTGACAAGTTTGTACGAAGGTACTTAATATTACCTGACAATATGGGATTAAGACACATGTGACAACATCTGGGTAATCTTTAAATTGTAACGTTCGCCATCCAGTGGTTTATCAATACAAATTCTAGAACATAAAGCTGAAGTACCAGTAGTACTATGTACAGAAGATGAGGTATCAGGCCCTCAAACCTAGAGTAGGTGCAGCAAAAGAGCACCATAGTCCTGGATATTCTGAAGCTAGAAGAAAGAGCCTGGTGCGCTTTAATATATTAACGTAAGGTGAAGCAGACGAGGGCATATGTCACTGGTAGGTGGGATTCCCCAGTGGAAGAGGTCCTTCCCAAGAGATGGGTTAGTAGTAGAAGTAATTTTGTCGTAGTCGTGGAAGTTAATGTACATGTCCTAGGGTAGAATTAAATTCCATGATGTTGCAAGTGTCCTGACAAGTTATTTGAGGTCTTTTTTTTTGGTTTTGGTGGGGTAACGAATGGTCACAGTAATACCGGACAAGATGAGATTAAGACCATTGCAACATCTGGGTACTTTAATTGTAGACGTTTCGCCATCCCAGTGCCAGTTTGGCTTATATATCAATACAAAATCTCTCAGGACATAACTTAAGACAGTAAGAAACTAAGTACAGAGAGTATGAGAAATCAGTCCTCAACCTAAGATAGGTGGCAAAGAGCAACCATAGTCGTGGAAGATTTCTGAAGCATAAGAAAGGAGCCCTGGCGCTTATAAAGTAACGTTAGGTGTAGCAGAACGAGGGCATATTCACTGGTAGTGGGATTCCCCCAGTGAAGTAGGTCCTTACCCAAAGAGATGGGTTAGTAGTAGATAGTAGGTGTCGTAGTCGTGACCGGTTCTGTTTACATGCCCCTCAGAATTAAGATTCCATGATGTTGCAGTGTCTGACAAGTTGTGTACGAATGGTACATAATACCGACAAGATGAGATTAAGACACATGTGCCACATATGGTATCATTATTGTAGAAGCGTAGTACGCCATCCAGTGGCTTTATCATACAAATTCTAGACATAACTTGAGGACCATAGAACATAGTACAGAAGATGAGGTAATCAGTCCCTCAACCTAGGAGTAGGTGCAAAGAGCACCATAGTCGTGGAGATTCAGAAGCAGAAGAAAGGAGCCTGGCGCTTATATAGTAACGTCAGGTGTAGCAAGACGAGGGCATATTCACGTTGGTAGCGGTATTCCCCATGGAAGTAGATTCCTTCCCAAAGAGATGGGTTAGTATAGTAAGTAGTTTGTCGTAGTCGTGAAGGTTAAGTACATGACCCTCCAATAATATTAGATTCCATGATATTGCAGATGTCTGACAAGTTGTGTACGAATGATACATAATATCCGACAAGAGAGAGATTAAGACACATGTGCCACAACTGGGTATCTTTATTTGTAGACGTTCGCCATCCATTGTGGCTTTAATCAATACAAATTCTAGGACATAACGTGAAGACAATAGAACTATGTACAGAAGATTGAGGTAAATCAGTCCCCTCAACCTAGGAGTAGGTGCAAAGAGCACCATAGTCGTTTGGAGATTTCTGAAGCAGGCAATGAAAGGAGCCTGGCGCTTTATATAGTAATCGTGGTATCAGGTGTAGCAGAACGAGGGCATCTTCACTGGTAGGGATTCCCCATTGGAAGTAGGTCCTTTCCCAAAGAGATGGGTTAGTATAGTAGTAGGTTGTCGTAGTCGTGAAGGTATGTACATTCCCTCAAGAATTAAGATTCCATGATGTTGCAGTGTCTGACAAGTTGTGTACGAATGGTAACACTAATACCGACAAGATGAGATTAAACAGACAATGTGCCACACATCTGGGGTAATCTTTATTGTAGACGTTTTACGCCACCCTTGATTTATCAATACAAATTCTAGGACAAAACGTGAAGACAGTAAGAAAATGTACAGAATATGGAGGTAATCAGTCCCTCAAAACCTAGGAGTAGTGCAAAGAGCACCATAGGTCGTGGAGATTCTGAAGCAGAAGAAAGGAGCCTGGCGCTTATATAGAAAAGTCAGGTGAAAGCAGACGATGGCATAATCACTGGTAGGGTGGGGTATTCCCATGGAAGTATCCGTCCTCAAGAGATGGGTTAGTAGAAGTAGTAAGTTGTCGAGTCCGTGCAGGTTATGTACATGTCGATCAGAATTAAGATTACCATGATGTTGCAGTGTCTTGACAATTTGTGTATGCGAATGGTTCCATAAACCGACAAGATGTGGTAGATTAAACACAAGTGGCAACTCTCTGGGATCTATAATTGTCAGACGTTTCGCCATCCAGTTTGCTTTATCAATACAAATTCAAAGGACATAACTTGAAAGACAGTAGAATTATGTACAGAAGATGAGGTAATCAGCCCCTCAACCTAGGAGAGGTGCAAAGAGCGTACCATAGTCGTGTAGATTCTGAAGCAGCAGAAAGGAGCCGGCGCTTATATAGTAAAGTCAGGTGTAGCAGACGAGGCATAATCACTGGTAGGTGGATTCCCCCAGTGGGAAGTAGGTCCCTTCTGTCATCAGGATAGAGATGGGTTAGAAGTAGAAGTAGTTTGTCGTAGACCCGTAAGGTTAAGTAACATGTCCTCAAAAAATTCAATGTCCATGATGAGTTGCAGTGGTCATACAAGTTTGTTCCGAATGTACTAATACCGCGAAGATGAGATTAAGACACATGTGCAATCATCTGGGTGGTATCTTTATTTTAGACGTTTCGTATCGCCATCCATGTGCTTTTTCAATACAAATTCTAGGACATAACTTGAAGACAGTAGAACCTAGACAGACGAATGAGTAATCATGTCCCCAACCAAGGGTAAGGAGCAAAGAGCACCATAGTCGTGGAGATTTTGAAGCAACAGAAAGGAGGCCTGGGGCGCTTATATAAGTAACGTCAGGTTGTAGCATAACGAGGGCATATTCACTGGTAGGAGGGATTCCCCCATGGAAGTAAGTCCTTCCCCAAGAGCTGGTTAGGTAGTAGTAGTAGTTGTCCGTAGTCGTGAAGGTTATGGACATGTCCCATCAGAATTAAGATTCCATGATGTTGCAGTGTCCCTGACAAGTTGTGTTCGCATGTACAATACTCGACAAGATGAGATTAAGTACACTGGCAAAGATCTGGGTATCTTATTTTAGACGTTACGCCATCCCAGTGGGGCTTTATTCAAAACAAATTCTAGGACATAAACTTGAAGACAGTATAACTATGTAACAGAAGATGAGGTATAAACAGTCCCCCACAACCTAGGAGTAGGTGCAAAGAGCACCATATCGTGGAGATTCTGAAGCAGAAGAACGGAGCATGGCGCTTAAATAGTAACGTCAGGTGTAGCGAACGAGGCCATATTCACTGGTAGGAGGCAGAGGGATCATACCCCGCATGAAGTAGGGTTCCTTCCCAAAGAGATGGGAGTTAGTAGTAAGTAGTAGATGTGTAAGTCGAGAAGGTTATGTCCATGCCCTCATAATTAAGATTACCAAGAGTTTGCAGTGTCAGAAAGTTTGTACGAAAGGTACAATAATACCGACAATATGAGATTAAGAACACATGTGCCACATCTGGGTATCTCTTATTGTAGACGTTTCGCCATCCATGGCTTTAAAATCAATAACAACTTCTATGACATAACTATGAATACAAGTAGAACTAGTTACAGAAATGAGGTAATCAGTTCCCACATCCTAGAAGTAGGTGCAAAGAGCACCATAGTCGTGGAGATTCTGAACAGAAGAAAGGAGCCTGGGCCGCTTATATAGAGTAACGTCACAGGTGTAGCAGAACGAGGGCATATTCACTGGTAGGTGGGATTCCGCCATGAAGTAGTCCTTCCCAAAGAGATGGGTTAAGATAGTAGTAGATAAGTTGTCCGAAGGATCGTGAAGGTTATGTACAGTGTTCTTGAGGAATAACAGATTCCATGATGTTGCAGTGTCTGACAAGTTGTTGTACGAATGGTACATAAATACCGACAAGATGGGATTAAGACACATGTGGCAACATCAGGGTATCTTTATTGGTAGACGTTTCGCCCTGTCCTGTGGCTTTATCAATACAAATTCTAGTACATAACTTGAAGACAGTAGAACTATGTTCAGAAGATGAGGTATCAGTCTCCCTCAACCAGAGTAGGGTGCAAAGAGCACCAATAGTCCGTGGGATATACTGAAGCAAAGAAAGTAGCCTGGCGCATATTATAGTAATCGTCAGGTGTAGCAGACCGAAGGCATATTCACTGGTAGTGGGATTCCCCAGTGGAAGTAGGAGGTCCTTCCCAAAGAGATTGGTTGATTAAGTATAGAAGTTGATCGTAGGTCGTGAAGGTTATATGTACATGTCCTCGGAGAATTAAAGATTCTCCATGATGCTGCAGTGTCTGACAAGTGTGTAACGAATGGTAAAAATACCGACAAGATGAGATTAAAGACACATGTGCTACATCTGGGTTATCTTTATTGTAGACGTTTCTCCATCCAGTGACTTTATCAATACAAATTCTAGGACATAACTTTGAAGAACAGTAGAACTATGTACATAAGATAGGTAAACAGGTCCCGTCAACCTAGGAGTAGGTGGCAAAGAGCACCATCGACGTGGAGAATCTGAAGGGCAGAAGATTAGGAGCCTGGGTGGCTGCTTATATAGTAACGTCAGGTGTAGCAGACGAGGCATATTCACTGGTAGGTGGGATTCCACAGATGAAGTAGGTCGCTTACCCAAAGAGATGGTTAGTATAGTTGGTCGTAGTCCGTGAAGGTTATGTACATGTGGTCCTCAAGAACTAAGAGATTCCTCTGAATTTGTCAGGTCTCACAAGTTGTGTACGAATGGTACAAATACCGACAAAGATGAGATTAAGAAACCCACGATGTGCAACATCTGGGTATCTTGAGAGTTGTATACGTTTCCGCCATCCAGGGGCTTATCACTACAAATTCTACGGACATAACTTAAGACAGTAGACTAATGTACCGAAATGAGGTAATCAGTCCCTCAACCTAGGAGAAGTGGCAAAGAGCACCAAGCGTTGGAGATACAGAAGCAGAAGAAAGGAGCCTGGCGCTTATTATTAACGTCAGATGTACGACCGAGGCTCTCAACAACTGGTAGGTGGGATTCCCCAGTGGAAGTAGGTCTTCCCAAAGAGATGGGCTAGTAGTAGAAGTAGTTGTCGTAGTAGTGTAAGGTTAGTACATGCCACATAATATAGATTCCATGATGTTGCATGTACTGACAAGTTGTGTACGAATGAACATAATACCGTACAAGAATTAGATTAAACACATGTCAACATCAGGGTATCTTTATTGTAGACGTATCTGCCATCCAGTGGCTTTAAATCATACAAATTCTAGGCCATAACTTGAAAGACAAGTAGAACTATGTACAGAAGATAGGTAATCAGACCCTCAACCTAGTACGTAAGTGGCAAAGAGCACCATAGTCGTGGAGAATCTGAAGCAGAAGAAAGGACCTGGGCGCTTATATAGTAACGTCCAGGTGTAGCAGACGAGGGGCCTAGATTCCCAGGTTAGGGGGGAGGTGGATTCCCCCAGTGGAAGTAGGTCCTCCTTCCCCAAAGAATGGTTGTAGTAGTAGTAAGTTGTCGTAGGACCGTGAAAGGTTATGTACATGTCCTCAAATTAAGTTCCATGATGTTTCAGTGTCTGACAAGTTGAGTTCGAATGGTAAAACATAATACCGACAAGATGAGATAAAGATACATGTGCAAACATCTGGGGTATCTTTATTTTAGACGTTTTTCCGCCATCCAGAGGCTTTATCAATACAAATGTCTATCACATAACTTGAAAGTCACACAGTAGAACTATGACAGAAGATGAGGTAAACAGTCCTCAACCTAAGGAGTAGGTGGCATAGAGCACCATAGTCGTGGAGATTCTGAAGCAGAAGAAAGGAGCCTGGCGCTTATATAGTAACGTCAGGTGTAGCAGACGAGGGCATATCCATGTAGAATAGGGATCCCCTGTGGAAAGTAGGGTCCTTCCCAAAGAGATGGGTTAGTAGTAGTAGTAGTTGTCGTAGTCGTGAAGGTTATGTACAGCCCACGAAATTAAGATCCCATGCTGTTGGCAGTGTCCAGACAAGTTGTGTACGGAATGGTACATAAATGACCGACAAGATGAGATTAAGAACCCATGTGCCACATCTGGGTACATTATTGTAGAACGTTTCGTCGCCATCCAGTGGATTTATCAATACAAATTCTAGGACAAACTTGAAGACAGTAGAACTATGTACAGAAGAATGAGGTACTCATCCCTCAACCTAGTAGAAGGGCAAAGAGCATCACCATAGTCGTGGAGATTCTGGAAGTCAGAAGAAGGAGCCTGGCCGCTTATATAGTAAAAGTCAGTGAAGCAGACGATGGCAAATACACAGAGGTAGGTGGAAAAAAAAAAAAAAAAATTCCCCAAGTGGAAGTAGGTCCATCCCAAAGAGATGGGTTAGAGTAGTATTATAGTTGTCGTTAGTCGGAAGTTTGTACATGTCGTTCAGAATTTAAAGCATACCATGTATGTTGCAGTGTCT
This sequence comes from Cherax quadricarinatus, assembly GCF_026875155.1. NCBI lineage: Eukaryota > Metazoa > Arthropoda > Malacostraca > Decapoda > Parastacidae > Cherax > Cherax quadricarinatus. The sequence goes on along the minus strand of NC_069437.1, from coordinate 37,653,293 downwards.
GACAAGTTGTACGAATTTGAACATAAAACCGACAAGATGAGATAAAGACAACATGTGCAAACAACAGGTATCTTTAATTGTAGACAGTTTCGGTCGCATCCAGTGGCTTTAAACAATACAAATTTCATAGGACATAACTTGAAGACAGTAGAATTTATGTAACAGAAGATGAGGTAATCAGTCCCTCAACCAGGTGTAGGTGCAAAGAGCACCATAGGCGTGGGAAATTCTTAAGCAGAAGAAAAGAGCCTGGCGCTTAATATAGTAACGTCAGGAGTAAAGCAGAACGAGGGCAATCAACAGTAGGTGGGATTTCACCAGTGGAAGTAGGTCCTTTCCCAAAGAGAGAGTGGGTTAGTAAGTAGGTAGTAGTTGTCTAGTAGTCGTGGAAGGTATGTACAGTTTCCACGTAGAAATAAAGATATCCAGATGTTGCAGTGTCCTGACAATTGTGAGTCTAAAGGTACATAAATACCGGACTATAAGAATGAGATTAAGACACATGTGCAACATCTGGGTATCTTTATTTTAGACGTTTTTCTGCCATCCAGTGGCTTTATCAATAACAAACTAGGGAACCAGTAACTTGAAGACAGTAGAACTATGTACAGAAGATGAGGTAATCAGTCCCTCCAAGGAGAAGGAGCAAAGAGCACCATAGTCGTGGAGATTCTGAAGCAAGAAAAAAAAAAAGAAAAAAAGGGGGAGCCTGGTTGGCGCTTATATCGGAAACGTCAGGTGTAGCAGACGAGGGCAATTCACTGTAGGAGGGATTACCCCAGTGGAAGGAGGTCCATCCCAAGATATGGGTTTAGTAGTATAGTATGTGTCGTAGGTCTTGAAGGTTAATGTACATGTCCTCAGAATAAAGATTCCTGAAGTTGCAGTGTCTGAGACAAAAGTTGTGTTCGAATGGTACATAATAAAGCCGACAAGAAGAGAGTAAGACACAAGTGCAACATCTGGGGTATCTTTATTTAAAAACGTTTTTCCGTCTCGCCATCCATGGCTTATCAATACAAATACCTAGGACAGCAGACTTGAAGACAGTAAACTATGTACAGAAGATGAGAGTAATGAGTCCCCACAACCTAGGAGTAGGTTGCAAAGAGCACACCATAGTCGTGGAGATCTGAAGCAGAAGAAAAGGAGCCTGCGGCTTAAATAGTAACTTCGGGTTGTGGCAGATCGAGGGCATATTCACTGTGTGGTGGGATACTCCCCAGGGGAAGTAGTACCATCCCAAAGAGATCGGTTAATAGTAGTAAGAAGTTGTCGAAGGTCTGAAGGTTATGTACATGATCATACAGAATTAAGATTCATGATGATGCCGTGACTGACAAGATGTGTACTTGGAATGGTAACATAAACCGACAAGATGGGGAATTTAGACAACATAGCATACCATCTTGGGTACTTTATTGTAGACGTTTCGCCATCCAGTGTGCTTATCAATACAAATTCTAGGACATAACTTTGAAGACAGTAGAACTTAATGTACAGAAGATGAGGTAATCATCCCACAACTAGGAGTAGGTGCAAAGAGCACCATAGTCGTGTAGATTCTGAAGCAAAGAAAGGAGCCCTGGCGCTTAATATAGTAACGTCCAGGTGGTAGCAGACGAGGGCATATTCACTGGTAGGGTGGCTTCCCCAGGGAAGTAGTCCATCCCAAAGATATGGGTTAGTAGTAGTTAGTAGTTGTCCGTAGTCGTGAAGAGTTATGTAACATGTCCTCAGGAATTAAGGCTTCCATGAAGCCTGCAGTGTCTGCCAAGTAGTGTAGAATGGTACATAATACCGACACGAGATGAGTTTATAATGAGCGAACATGTGCAACATCTGGGGTATCTTTTATTGCTAGAAACGTTTCGCCATCCCAGTGACTTTATCAATACAAATTCTAAGGACATAACTTTAAGACCATAGAAACTAGTTACAGAAATGAGGTAATCAGTCCCTCAACCTAGAGTAGGTGCAAAGAACAACCATAGTCGTGGAGAATCCTGAAGCAGAAAAGACCTGGGTCGGCCTTAATATAGGTAACGTCAGGTGTAAGCAGAACCGAGGGCATATTCAACACTGGTAGGGGGATTCCACATTTTAAGTAGGTCCTTTCCTTTCCCAAAGAGATGAGTTAGTATTAGTTGGTCGTAGTCGTGAAGGTTATGTACATGTCCTCATAACTAGATTCCATGATGTTTGCACAGTGGGTCCTGACAAGTGTGTACGAATGGGTATCATAATAACCGACAAGATGAGATTAAACACAATGTGCAACATGTGGGTATCTTTATTGTTAGACGTTTCGCCATCCAGTGTGGCCTTAAATCAATACGAAATTCTAGGGACTTAACATGAAGACAGTAGAACTATGTCCGAAATGAGGTAATCAGTCCCTCAACCTAGGAGGAGGTGCAAAGATCACCATAGCGTGGAGGTGAGGAGATTCCGCTGAAAGCAGAAGAAAGGAGCCTGGCGCTTATATAGAAACGGAACGGTCAGGTGTAGCAGCAGGGTAACGAGGGCATATCACTGTGTAGTTGGGATTTTTATTTGCCTCCCTTCCCGGGGTGTTCCCCAGTGGGAAGGGTGGCGGGGGTATGGGTCCTTGTCCCAAAGAGATGTTTAGTTTTGTAGTAGGTATTGACGAAGTCGTTGAAGGAGTTATGTACAATGCCTCTCAGAGCAGTCAGAATTATGTGATTCCATGATGTTGCAGGTGTTCTGACAAGTTGTTGCACGAATGGTTCCATAATGAATACCGACAGAAGATGAGATTAAGACTACATGTGCAACTACATCTGGGTATCTTTAATAGAGAGAAGACGTTTTTTATATCGTCGCCCAATCCAGTGTTGGGGCGTTGTGTCTTTAAAAAATAATTCCCATACAAATTCTAGGACATAACTTGAAGAGAAGACACCAGTAAACTATGTACAGTAAGAGGATTAGGTAATCAGGTCCCCATCAGTAGAGTATTTCCCCTCAACCTAGGTGAGTACGGGGGTGCAAAGAAAGCACGCCAGTAATCGGGAGATACTGAAGCAGAAGAAAGGAGAGGAGCCTGGTTGGCGGCGTTATATAGTAACGGTGGTCAGGTGTCGGTGCAGACAGTGACGAGAGGGCAATATTTCACTTGATAAGGTGGGATTCCCTTCTTCTGCCTCCCCAGTGGAGATCATGTCCATCCTTCTATCCTCTTTCCTGCGTTGTTTGGTCCTTTTGTTTCGCTCGTGTCTTCTTTCCGCACTTCCGCAAATGATAGATGGGTTAATAGTAGATTAGTCGAAGGTCTATGTTCGTGAAGGTTAAGTACACCGACCTTGTCATCTTTTTTGTTAGAAATACGATTCCGAAGATAGATACAGTGTCTGACAAGTAGTGTACCTCGAAGGTTGACCTAATACCGCCTACGATGGGATTAAGACACATTATGCAAACCCACTATGATCTGGTGTATTCATTAATTTTAAGAGTTTCGCTTCTTCACCATCATCAGAGGGTTTTATTAATTCAATAACAAGTATCAGGACAACACTTGAGGTAGTACAGTAAGAAAAACTACTTAACAAGATAGATGAGAGTAGTCAGCATGTTCCCTCCACACAAACCTAGGAGTAGGTTACAACATAGAAGAGGCGACACACCATAGTTCGTGGAATTCAGAAAGCACCTACACGAGTGGTCCTGGCGCTAAAAAAAACGACCACGTCCGGGAGTAGTCCGACCCACTGCTGAGGCACACATTCTTCACGTAACTTGGATCGTGTGTAGGGGGTGTGGTGTGTGTGGTGGTGAAGGGTGGGATATGAGCCTTTAGTGTGGTGCCCAGGTCCAGATGGAAGGTAGGGACCTCTTACTGGTTTCCTCTAAAGAGGATGGTAAATAGTATAGTAGTAGTTGAGACGAAGTCCGAGAATGGTTAATGATATTCAGTTTAGAATAGATTCCTCGCACTACTTCAGAAATACATAAATCCCAATGCTTAAGCAGGTGACCCTGCAGACAAGTTGGTTGTTTCGACAATGGGTACAGGGGTAAATAATTAGACCGTCGACTTGATAGGATGAAGCTTGACTGACACATGGAGTCAGTTAAAAAAAGTCATTCAGGGTATCATATAATTTTAGTCGACCCCGGGGTATTCGTGTGCGTTGGTTACGCGTGCGTCGCCAGAAGCATCAGGTGGGCTTAAAATATACAGAAAATTTAAAAATTACTAATAAAAATCATAAAAATCAATCCAAATAATTCATGTACGTAATTCACACAGTACGACAAAAGTAGCCTTGAACGACCAGTTACAGGGCTGTTTCACAGATGGATCCAACCACCCATGTGATCCCCGTCCGATGTTTTCTCCAGGTCGGGGGACTGATTCCCACCGTCCCCCACCATGCTCCCAGGTATCCCCCAGGCGCTCTCAGGTGCCCCGTGCCTCTCCCCCTCGCCTGCGTCCTCACCCCCACCACTATCACCCACCCCTAACCATCTTCCACTACACACCTCGGCAAGTACGAGTGCATTGCTACGCAGCATTACCAAAAGGACCGGATGGTAAGATATTACTCTCCTCACCCGTTTATCCAGCTCCGGATTGACCAGGCGCATCTAATAGTTTTCGTCCACGGGCGGGACCGGGGGGGGTCGGTGCCGGCCGTGACGATGGCAACTACGTTCTACTCGTTGGGTAGACCGCTAGGATAGAGGTGGGCTTGACCACGGCCCCAAAAAAAGGTAGGGCTGAATACTGTTTAGTAGGGAATGTATAAGAGTGGTGCGCAATTTCATAAGCGGGACCAGGAAGTTATTTTTGTGATTGTAAGTTAAGTCCGGGGGGTGATTGTTTTTAGTTTGTGGTGCTTTTTCTCCTTAGTCATGGTCGACCCACAGTGTAAGACGGGTCCAAGAACCTCTCCTCTTATGGCTTACTCTGACGTACGCGTGCTTGGGGTCTTATCTCCGCATCCCCAATAGGTGTAGAGGAAGGGGTAAGGGAGTAGTAGACATAGGATATTTTCGAAAAGGGGGTTGTAAGACGGGAGCAAGGAAAAGGTACATTAGTCCTACACTCGCAACCGCCTCGAGGTAAAACCCACAGTAAGATGCAGATGATGCTGAGACAAGTAAATGTATGTGAACTGAAATGGTCACATGGCGAATTCATAACACTCCTTTGACACATTTAGGAAGGATTTGTCCCTGACGGCATCCGTTGCCCCACTCGCAGTGCAAACTCACTAGGGGACAACTTTATTTATACGGGTGTGTGTGGGAGCCGATATCCGGGCTGGCGGTCACGTGCGGTTGTGGGTTGTTGCTAACCGCTGATCCGCCCACCCACCTCAGGTGGCTTTAAACACCAAATACAACTATTTGGGGTTGGGGACTGTAATCTCTAGGAAACAAATAACATGCAAGACGAAGTAGAAAACTGTTTTTAAAGGTACGATTGTCAGCGAGGGTCGCCAGTGGTGAATGCGATAACCTGTGTACCGATTCAATTACTCCCGCGCAAGGTTTTTGTTTTTCCCTTGGCCTTTGCCGGCGCTTACCACAGAACCCATAGGGAAAAAAGTAGAGAGCAATTACACTTTTTTTGCGGGTCACGTCCTGTGACAGTCTGCGTACGATCGAGGGCTTGGGAGTTGGGTGATTTCCTGAAGCAGAAGAAACGGAGATGTTTGGTTCCAGCTGGCGCAGAATTAATTCGCTGGTATGTTGAAATAACCTTATTACACTGATATTACACGACAATAACAACAAAACATTCAATCGTCTTGGTACCGTTCTTTGAGTTCACAGAGATGAAGAGGGCCGTGATTGTAGAGGGGGGTGATGGAGTGGCCGCTCATATACTATTGGCATTGGATATCCCATGTACACATCATATTCGCAATATACCTTCTAATTAGATTTTTCGTTGTTAGTTTCAGGTGCATAAAAGTGAGATAGAGATTTTTGAAAATTTGTACTCCATATGTTAGTAAGAGACCGCCGCTGCCATTTATTCCCTCCGGGGTTCCTGTTTTCTCCCCCACAGTGGAAGTATAGTCCTTATGCGTGGTCTCGCTTAACGACGACCTATAGCCCCCCTCTGCTGCGGCGTTTTCTTCATCCTTCCCTAAAGAGAATGGTAAGCGTAGTTGTAGTAAAAGTAGTGATGGTTGTTACGTAGGGTGCGGTGAACAAAGCTGATGTATAATGGATAACGTATTCACCATAATGGGGTCCTTTTCAGAAATAAGGGTTAACTTGATTTCCCCTGCATGTTGGCAGGTTCTTGACCAAAGGTTGGTGTTCGAGAGCCCTAGGAACCACTCAACCCGTCCACGCGCAGCGCAATACGATCCAGTCGCAGGGGTATGATGCTCCCACGCCACAGGACCACTTACACTTATATCTACGAGTAAGGACGATATGGATTTAACGCCATCCATGTCCAGCAGTCCCCTTGCTTTAAAATCATATTATCAAACAAATAATTCTAATTACTAGGCCATACAAAACTTTATAAGAAGACCGACACCTCATAGGGTACCGCCGCAGCGGAACGGCGGACCTTGTTAAGGATTTGACCCCCCACACTCACCTCCGGGATGGGTAACAGGGTGGGTAGTAGCACCGAGGCAGCCCGAAAGTTCCGACGTTGGTAGATTCTGAAGGTCAGAAGTACAAGGCAGTCATGGTTTGTACACTGGGCTAGGCGAACAGCACGTAACCGTTTTGGGGATTGGTGGTGGTGGTTTGGTGGGTTTGGTGTGTAGGTGGGGTTAATGTGGATTTTGGGTTAGGTCCGTAGAAGGCAGACGAGGGCATAATCACTGGTAGAGGGACATCCCCCGTGAAAGTAGGACCCATCCCCACGAGCGATGGGGTTAAGTAGTAGAATAGAGTTGACCGTAGACGTGAAGGTAGTACATGCCCACCGAATAAGAATCCAAGATGTTTGAGCAGTGTCTGACAATTTGTGTACGCATGGTCCATAATACCTGACAAGAAGAGATTAAGACACATGTGCACCCACTGGGTGTCAACTTTTAATGTAGACCGTTTTCGCGTTCGTCGTACGTGTTCGTTCGTCGTTCGGCCGATTCCATCCAGATGGCATTTATAATCAATACAAAAAATTCAAGGCCATTAACTTGAAGAGGGAGTCGAAACAATGTATACAGAAGATGAGGTAAATCAGTTCCCTCAACCTAGGAGAGGTGCAAAGAGCAACCATAGGATCGTGGAGAAAATCTGAAGCAGAAGAACGGAGTCGGCTCTGGTGGGCTTATATCGTAAGCGTCAGGTGTAGCAACAGGAACCGAGGCATCTTCACTGTAGGTGGGATTCCCCAATTGACAGTAGGTACCTTTTTCTCACGATATGGGATAGTATTGAGTACACTAGTTGTCGAGTCGTAGGAAGGTTATTGTAACATGTTCCTCAGAAATTACAGATTCCATGATGTTGCAGTGTCTGACAAGTTGTGTAGAATGGTACATAATACCGACAAGATGGGGATTAAGACACAGGCAACATCTGGGTATCTTTATTGTAGACGTTTCGCCATCCAGGGGTTTTATCAATACAAATTCTAGGACATAACTTGAAGACAGTAGAACTATGTACAGAGATGAGGTAATCAGTCCCTCAACCTAGGAGTAGGTGCAAAGAGCCCCAAATAGTCGTGGAGATTCTGAAGCAGAAGAAAGGACCCTGGCGCTTTATAGAAAACGTGGTGTAGGCAGACGAGGGCATATTTCACTGGTAGGTGGGATTCCCCAGTGGAAGTAGGTCCTTCCCAAAGAGATGGGTTGGGTGTAGTAGTATTGTGTAGTCGTGAAGGTTATGTACATGTCCTCAGAATTAAGATTCCATGATGTTGCAGTGTCTGACAAGTTGTGTACGAATGGTACATAATACCGACAAGATGAGATTAAGACACATGTGCAACATCTGGGTATCTTTATTGTAGACGTTTCGCATCCAGTGGCTTTATCATACAAATTCTTGGCCCATAACTTGAAGAAAAGTAGAACTAGTACAAAGAGATGGGTAATCAGTCCCTCAACCTAGGAGTAGGTGAAAAGAGCACCATAGTCGTGGAGATTCTGAAGCAGAAGAAAGGAGCCTGGCGCTTATATAGTAACGTCAGGTGTAGCAGACGAGGGCATATTCATGGTAGGGGGATTCCCAGTGGAAGTAGGTCCTTCCCAAAGAGATGGGTTAGTAGTAGTAGTATTTGTCGTAGTCGTGAAGGTTATGTAATTTTCTAAAATTTTAAGATCCATGATGTTCAGTGTCTAAACAAGTTGTGTACGAATGGACATAAACCGACAAGATGAAATTAAACACTGTGCAAACATCTGGGTATCTTTTTTGTAGACTTTTCGCCTCCAGTGGCCTTTATCAATAAAAATTCTAGGACATAACTTGAAACAGTAGAATATGTACAAAGAAGGTAATCATCCCTCAACCTGGGAGAGGTCAAAGAGCCCAATAGTCGTGGGTTGGAAAAAAAGGG
>NC_069437.1:37557800-37644275 GCF_026875155.1 Cherax quadricarinatus | reverse complement strand
TCCTCAGTGAGTGGAATCTAACAAAAAAATTTTTTCTCCCATGGGACCCCTAGTAACCGGTTTTTTTTTAAAATTTTCTGCTCGTACAATAACACTTGTTGGTCTTTATGATCTGCAGAGTAATTTCTTTACTGTTTGTTTGGTTCATATCACTGGGAAAAAGTGGACTGATAACTATTACTGCGTCCGATAATTTATCTTGCTCAGTTTTATCTTCTTGGAGAGCAAAGTAGTCACTGAACTGGTTATCTAAGTTGTTCTTCCATTCTTTTACCGGATACTCTCACACAAACATCCCAAATTTCAGTGAGAAATTAAAGTCACTAATAACAAACAGACAAATGAATAAGCACCACCTTCTCTTAGCTGGAGACTTCAACATCAACCTTGGCTTACTAGATGATCAGCCTGTAACTGATTTCATCAACAATATGAACAACACACTTCTCATACCAACAATAACTAAACCAAGCAGGCTCACTGAGACAAGTGCAACCATAATAGACCACATATGGACCAATATACTAGCCCCCCTTAAATCAGGGATAATCACAGATAGCACTACAGACCACTACCCTACCTTCCTCCTGACAAACATTAGTAAACCACCACTTGAATACAACAAAGTCTCATTTAGACTCCATGACGAGGCCTCAGTAAGGAAGTTCACAGCTGACCTAGAGACTGTTGATTGGCCTACAGAATTCTCCAAGGCCAATGGCATTGATGACTGGACAGACATTTTTCTTAACAAATTACTTAGACTATACAACAAACATTGTCCTATAAAACAAAACAGATCACAAACAAACGGCTTGGTTGCCCATGGCTAACCAGCACCATTCTGAAATCCATTGACAAGAAACACCAATATGAAAAGCAATATAGACAGGGCTTAATACACAAAGATACTCTTAAACACTATTCATCAGTCCTCACCAAAGTAATAAAAAGAGCCAAACAACTATACTACTCCAGTAGATTCACAGACACTAGAGGAGATATAAAAAAGACCTGGAAAACACTCTCTCAGATTCTAGGGACCCCACAAACTGAGAAAAACCAAGAATATTGTCCTAACTAAACCTAATGAAACACCACTACATCCCACTGACACAGCTAACAAGATAAACGACTTCTTCTCAAACATAGGATCTAATCTCGCCAGTAAAATCCCACATACCAATGCCCATGCCGGGGACTACCTAGATGGAAATTTCCCTAATTCCTTCTATCTTGCACCAACTGAGCCCACAGAAGTCATTGAGATCATAAAGTCACTTAAAAATAACTCGGGGAATCTGTCTCATGTCCCACCATTACTGTACAAGCGAGCGGCCCATGTCCTTTCGCATGCTATTTCATTACTTTTTAACAAGTCAATAGAGACTAGCACCTTCCCGAAACTACTCAAGATGGCAAGGGTTACACCAATACATAAAGGTGGTGACCCTACAGACTTAAACAACTATAGGCCAATATCTAACTTACCATTGCTATCCAAAATCTTTGAGAAACTCGTGCACAGGAGACTGTATTCATTTATAACGGCTCAAAACATACTCAACCCCTGCCAGTTTGGATTCAGGAAAAATAAAAGCACTAATAATGCAATCATAAAAATGCTAGATCTGCTTTACACAGCATTGGAAAATAAGGAATATCCACTAAGAATTTTTATTGACCTAAGAAAAGCTTTTGACACAGTAGACCACGACATCCTACTCCAAAAACTTGATCACTACGGTATAAGAGGCCATGCGCTTGCTTATTTCAAATCTTACATTACTAATAGGTATCAATACGTCACCATTAAAGACACAGCATCAGCAACACGGCCACTTGATACTGGAGTTCCGCAGGGAAGTGTCCTTGGTCCCCTGCTCTTCCTCATATACATCAATGACCTTCCAAACGTATCCCAACACCTGAAACCCATTCTCTTTGCTGATGACACGACTTATGTCATCTCTCACCCTAATCTTGCCACCCTCAACACCATTGTGAATGAGGAGCTGATTAAAATATCGACTTGGATGACAGCCAATAAACTTACGCTTAACACTGACAAAACCTACTATATTATGTTCGGTAGCAGAGCAGGAGATGCACAAATTAACATTATGAATGACAACACTCTAATTACCAGAAATAATGGGGGAAAATTCCTAGGCTTATAACTTGACAACAACCTGAATTTCAGCACCCATATCCAGCATATAGCCAAAAAGTATCCAAAACGGTTGGGATCCTCTACAAGAAAACGATACTACGTGCCGCAAAATGCCCTTCTCACACTATACCACTCACTTATTTATCCATACCTCACCTATGCTATTTGTGCTTGGGGATCAACTGCAGCAACACACCTAAAGCCAATAATAACCCAACAAAAAGCTGCAGTAAGATAATCACTAAATCCCATCCCTGGCAACACACCCCCCCACTCTTCATAGATCTAATCTACTCCCAGTTCAGTACATCCACACTTACTACTCTGCAATCTATATCTACAGGGCCTTAAACTCTAATATCAACCTTGACCTAAAAACGCTTTCTTGATAGTTGTGACAGAACCCACAGGCATAAAAACCAGACACAAACATCTCTACGACATTCCGGATCCGACTAAACCTTTACAAAAATTCAATGTATGTCAAAGGCCCTAAAATCTGGAATACCCTACCTGAGAACTCTAGAACTGCAAGCACATTCATCACCTTCAAAACTACCATTAGAAAACATCTTATCTCCCTGATACACCCCGTCAACTAACTACACGAATACCACCTGGTGGTTCACACTTACACTCACTCACTCATTTGACCATAAACAGAAATATTAATCTCAGTCTTAAAATAATGAATCCTGTGATACTCCAATACTGAAACTATGTACTGTGCCAAAACAAAAGCATTCACATTGCTAAACTCACAAACTAGTATTTAGTCACTTAGCCATAATACCAACTTACCTCATAATTTGTAATATTTTACAATTAAGAATAAAACTAAGTATGCCCGAAATGCCTAGCCATGCTAAGCGTTCTAGTGGTACACTCTGTAATCACAATTTTACTACATGTAAACCAAACAATAACCAAATTTCTGTAAACTCAGCATTGTAATCCTTATAGAGAATAAACTTTGAATTTGAATTTGAATTTGAATTTGAATTCTTCAACCTTGTATTAAGAGATAATTATTTGTTGAGTATTGCTATCTATGACTGTTTGGATGGTCTTGTCACAGTTAGTCATTCCGGGTGTTGATAATTTTGTTCAAGATGAGGATTTTGTTCTCGAGTTGTGTCATCCTGGTGTCTTGTTTTGTTAGTGTCTCTCAAAGATTCATATTTTCAATAACTAAGGTGGAGATGCATGTCTTTAGGGTATCTGGATCGTTGGTCATACCTGGGAGACTACTTGGTAGGTTGAATCCGGGAAGAGAGGGGTGGATGGGCTGGTGGCAGCCATGTTTGTTGTTTATTGTTGTGGTGTGGCCTGAGTAGTGGTGAGTGGGGTGGTTGCTGGGCCGGCGTCCTCCTGGCTACACTTGTTGAATAGTTGATTTTTCGGTTTTTTCTTGCTGACCTTGGTGTTGTTTCCTTTAGATTGCGCCTCATAATACTACAGGAATTGTTGTAGTTAAGAAGAAGTTGTAGTATACAAAGCTTAGGGTTACGTTGTTCGGCTGGCAGCGGGGTGTTGCTTTCGGTTTGTGGGCAGTCTTCCTTTGATCTCTATTATTTTTGATTTGTAGGTTTCACTGTTTGGTAATCTTTGATCATTCTGGGTGCTACGTTGGGTAGTGCAGTTTTGCTTGTAACTAGGTCATCATAGGAGCATTGGTAGCTCTGATAGTTGGAGAAAAGTACGGAGCTTGGAGGTCGCTGCTGCGACCTTGATGTCAGTTTGTATTTCTAGTTCACTAATCTTTGAGTTTTGTGTTGTAAGATGATATTCAGGGTCTTTAATTCTCGTGTTTTGGGTATGTATGAGCACTCAAGGTCCATAATGAGTTTTCATAGGTTTCATTTTGTCGTCTTAGCATACTATTTTCCTGTAGAATTTTATCAATGGAGTCGAGCCGTTGTTGAGGACTGAATTCCTGGGCTATACCTTAGGTGTTGATGAGTTGTAATCTATGTTGCCGTTTGCGATGAACAGGTCTCGGGTGTTATCCGTAGTTGTAGACAAGCCAGCTTGGGTGCGAATCATGGATGAGGATGAGTGTTGAGAGAACCGGAGAAGGTTTGGAGTCGTCCGCCATTGTTGTTGTTGTGTTGGTCTGGGCGTGGGATGGGGGGGGGTGGGTGGAAGATTCGCTGGTGTCCTTCAGGGCAGACATTATGGGCAACAGTTTTCTAGGAGGTTTCGTGTCTTTTTCTATTCTTGTGTCCCTTGAGAACAGTAGTGGAGTCTTGGAATTATTGTAGTAATAACAGTTGCTGGGCTGAGATGTCGTCTGGCAGCAGGCTGGTGTTTGGTATGCCGGGCAGTCCTCTATTAGTCGTGTTTTATCAGCTTTTTACATCTTTTAGCAGCTTTATGTTGGTCGTTACTGGTTCCTTGTGGGCCACTGCAGCAGTAAAAGCAATTAGGCCATAATAGGAGCTGTTGTAGATGCAGGGAACTGTAAAGATGTAGGAGTAGCTGTTGTTGTTGTCACCTCAGATGCCATCACAGAGAACAAATGTTTTTGGACAATACAGCATGTAAAGATATGTGTGAATGTGAAGCGAATTTGTGGAAAATTAAATTTACCTGGATGTAACTCATAAGGTACATACTAGTAAATGGTAACAAAGATAATTATTCTCTATCAAGGTTACAGAGACAAGTGGGAATTTTAGGACACCCTAGGTAGCAAAAAAATGCCCCCCTTCGATACCTACCATAATCTACCTCTCCAAAAGTCACTCTGGACCTATATTAATTTCAAATGAAATATACATCACCAGGAAATTCTGGTTAAAACATTAATATTAAATATGTGGACTGTATATTAAAATTATTAAATGATTACATATACACATTTAGGTAACAGAAGGAGAATTTATAATCATAAGACTCACCAATTTGTCTAGAGATAACAGTGTGTCATACCCCATGCCTAAATTATGAAGAAAATACTGGGCATAATCTCAAGATAAATAGACAACTTAGCTGGGGTTTCTGAGCTGTCCTGTCCATCTGCTTAATGCTCATGTTATGCAGGACTGCAAATCCAACAATTTTGGCTTCTATTTGAGAGGTTTTAAGCACAATATAACCCCTAGAGCGACGAAAATTTTTGCACATTTCACTAATGTGCCCGTACCATATTCCAAAACTAATAAACTTCATCTGTTCAAACCATTTATTCAGAAATGATAGCAGAATAAGATAAATAAGACAAAAGTACAATAAAGATGGCTACAATAATAATGTTTGGCCCATAATAACGGAGGGTTGGTGGCCACCGCGGTGAAATATTTTACTCAAGTTTGACCATAAAGTATAGGTTTTCTCTCTTACCTCTGGTCTCTTACTAAAAAAAAACGATATAATATACAGGGGACACAATAAGAAACTACTTATATTCCATAGATAAAATCAAAACTAGCATGATTTCTCGCGATTTTTTTTATGTAATCAGGTTGTGAGCATATTTACTCCAATATCTCCATAGTAAGATTTTGGCTTATTTCTTGACGAAATGCCGTTATTAATGATTATATTGAAATGATTTCACAGAGAAATATTAAACAAAGTGAATTTGAATTTCTAATGGACAGATATTTGGAATATCTCAAATATTTTCTATTTTAGGGGGGGGGGTAAAAGTTTTCTACGGTATGAAGACAAGGTGTTATTACATTATTTCATTACATTGATTGTTCTAGTAAGGTTTGTTCTATCAGCCGGGGGTGCCTGCCGAGTCACTGGCAGTGCCACAACCAAGTTTCGTGTGCCCAGTGCCGTACTCGGTAAATATTTTTTTTCTCACTTGTTTCTTGGCCGATTTTATTGAAACTTTGTCAAAAAATAATTCAAAAATGCTTCTAAACGTACACCAATAACAAACAATATCGGACAAAAATAAAAAAAAATGGACGGAACTCTCCCCTTTAGGGCACATTGACTTGAAGGACACACATTGACTTGAGGGACACACATTGACTTGAGGGACACACAAATTGACTTGAGGGACACACATTGACTTGAGGGACCCCACATTGACTTGATGGGCACACATTGACTTGAGGGGCACACAAATTTACTTGAGGGACACACATTGACTTGAGGGGCACACATTGACTTGAGGGGCACACATTGACTTGAGGGACACACATTGACTTGAGGGACACACATTGACTTGAGGGGCACACATTGACTTGAGGGGCACACATTGACTTGAGGGACACACATTGACTTGAGGGGCACACATTGACTTGAGGGGCACACATTGACTTGAGGGACACACATTGACTTGAGGGGCACACATTGACTTGAGGGGGACACATTGACTTGAGGACACACATTGACTTGAGGGGCACACATTGACTTGAGGGGCACACATTGACTTGAGGGACACACATTGACTTGAGGGACACACATTGACTTGAGGGGCACACATTGACTTGAGGGACACACATTGACTTGAGGGGCACACATTGACTTGAGGGACACACAGTAACCAGAGGGACATACAATATCCTGAGAGACACAATGTATCCATAGGGACAAAATGATTTAAGTAAGCCTGATTAAGGGACACTCAGTAACACCAGGGACACAATACCTTAAGAAATACACAATAAACTGACAGACACAATAAGGTGGACAAAATAATCTGGAAGACACAATAAGCTGGCAAACACAATAATCTGGAAAACACAGTAATCTGGAAGACACAAAAACCTGGTAGATACAATATTCTGGCAAACACAATAATCTGGAGGACACAAAAATCTGACAGCCACAAGCTGGAGGACACAGTATTGTGGATTAAACAATAATCCGGAAGATACAATAATTTAGAACAGACAATAATCTGGCAGACACAATAACCTGGAAGACACAACCTAAGTGACACACAACCTGGAAGCCACAACCTAACTGACACACTCTGACACATAATAACCTGGAAGATACAACCTATGTGACACACTATGACACACAATAACCCAGAAGTACAACTGACAAACACGGTATATAATCACTCAACTACCACCACTACACTTAACTACCACCACTACACTTAACTACCAAAATTACACTCAACTACCACCACGATATTCAACTACCACCACAACACTCAACTACACCACTACACTTAACTACCAAATTACACTCAACTACTAAACTACATTCAACTACCACCACTACACTTAACTACCACCACTACACTCAGCTACAACCACTACACTCAGTTACCACCATGACATTCAACTACCACCACAACACTCAACTAACACCTCTACACTCAGCTACCACCACAACAACTCTGCTACTACCTCTACACTCAACTACCACAACTACACTCAGCAACCACCACTACACTCAGCTACCACCACTACACTCAGCTACCACAACAACACTCAACTACCAACACAAAACTCCAACTACCACCACTACACTCAGCTACACCTCTACACTCAGCTACCACAACTACACTCAACTACCACCACTAAACACAGCTACCACCTCTACACTCAGCTACCACAAATACACTCAGCTACCCACAACTACATTTAGCTACCACCACTACATTCAACTATCACCACTACACTCAACTATAATCACTACACCAACTACCACCTCTACACTCAACTACAACCTCTACACTCAGCTACCAATACACTCAGCCACCACCTCTACACTGAGCTACACTCAGCTACCACCAATACACTCAGCTGCCCCTGCACACTCAACTACCACCACCACACTCAACTACCACCTCTATATTCAGCTACAACCTCTACACTCAGACCCCCACCTCTAAAATCAACTACCACCTCTGCACTCAGCTATCACACTACACTCAATTATCACCAATACATTAAACTACCACCACCACACCCAACTACCATCTCTACACTCGTCTACCACAACAACACTCAGCTACCACCACTACACTCAGCTACCACAACTACACTCAGCTACCACCTCTACACTCAGCTACCACCACAACACTCAGCAACCACCACTACACTCAGCTACCACCACTACACTCAGCTACCACCAATACACTTAACTATCTCCACTACACTGAACTACCACCATTACACTAAACTTTACCACCATTACGCTAAACTTACACCATTACACTACGATGAACAACCACCATTACACCACCAACACAAAACTAAACTATCACCACTACATTAAACTACCACTACACTCAACTACCACCACTACACTCAGCTACCACCAGTACATGCAGCTACCACTACTACACTCAGCTATCACCTCTACACTCAGTTACCACCTCTATACTCAACTACCACCTCTACACTCAGCTACCATGTCTACACTAAGCTACGATCACTACACTCAGCTACCACAACTTCACTCAGCCACCACAACTACATTCAGCTACCACCACTACATTCAACTATCACCACTACACTCAACTATCATCACTACACTCAGCTACCACGACTACACTCAGCTACCACAATTACACTCAGCTACCACCACTACACTCAACTATCACCACAACACTGAACTACCACCATTAAAATAAACTTACACCATTACACTATGCTGAACTACAACCATTACACCAAAAATAAAAACTCAAATATCACCACTACACTCAACTACCACTACTACACTCAGCTACCACCACTACATGCCTACATGAAGCTACCACTACTACACTCAGCTACCACCTCAACATTCAGCTACCACCTCTACACTCAGCCACAACCTCTACACTCAACTACATTCAGCTACCACTAATATACTCAGCCACCACCTCCACACTCAACTACCACCACCACACTCCACCTACCACCTCCACATGAAGCTACCACTACTTCATTCAGCTAATACCTCTACACTCAGCTACCACCTCTACACTCAACTACCACCTCTATGTCCAACTACCACCTCTACACTCAGCTACCACGTCCACACTCAACTACCACCTCTACTCTCAGCTACCACCACTACACTCAATTACCACCAATACATTCATCTAACAAAACCACACTCAACTACTACCCCTACACTCAGCTTCAAACCACTACACCCAGCTACCACAACTACACTCAACTAAAACCACTACACACAGCTACCACCACTACACTCAGCTACCACCTCTACATTCAGCTACCACAACTACAATCAACTACCACCACTACACACAGTTACCACCTCTACACTCAGCTACCACAACTACACTCAGCTACCACCACCACACTCAACTATCACCACTACACTGAACTACAACCATTACACTAAACTTACACCATTACACTACACTGAACTATCACCCTACATCACCAACAGAAAAGTCAACTATCACCACTACATTAAACTACCACTACACTCCATTACAACCACTACATTCAACTACCACCAATACACTCAGCTACCACCACTATATGCAGCTACCATACTACACGAGCTGTCACCCTACACTCAAAACCCCCTTACACTAAGCTACCACTTTCACTCAGCCACCCCCTTACCTAAACTAACCCCTACACTCAGCCACCCCCTTTAAAACTGAACTACCCCTCACTACCCATTTTAAAACTCAGATACCACCCGGGGCCCCTCAGCAAAACCCCCCAAAAAACCCAAATACCAAATTACAATCGCTGCCCCCCCAGTCAATCAAATTTTCCTTAAGGCATTCAACTAAAACCCCCCACATCAACTATCGTTCTTCCCTACTACCACCAAAAACACTTTAGCTAACCCCAACAAAAACCAACTTTAAAAAAACAGCACCCCCCTACCAACACTTTTAATCCCTTCCCCTTTACACTCAGAAAAAGAACTACATTTAACAACCACACTGCACACAGCTAAACCCAAATTTACACTCAGCTAAACCCCACCACCCCGCTACCACAAACTACACTCAGCAAACCCCCAAACATTCCCTACCACCATACAAACCCCCCCACCATTCAAAAATTTAGCTTTCAAATAGTACACTCAGTACCCCCTTCTTTCCCTAAAAAATACCCCCCACTACACTAGCAACCACTACTTAGCCCCCCCCTCCACACTCACCAAACACCCCGAACCCCTCCCAAACCTTTCCCCATGCAGCTACCCCTTTTTACATTCAGTAAAAACCTTTTACACCATTTTTCCAAAAAAATATTCAAAATAACACAACCACAATCAAAAACTCCTCCCCCACTGGGGTACAACCACGACCTTTAGCTACCACCCCCTTCCCCCTTTTAAAAAAAAAAACCATACACTCAGGGTACCCCCCTTTACACTCAGCTACCACCTCTAAAATTTTAACTTTTCACCACAAAAACTAACTTTCACACTCACTCAGGTACCACCATTTCACTCAGGAAACCCACCACTACACTCACTACCACCCCTGCAATCCCCTACCAAAAAAACACTGAAAAACCCTCTTTTCAAAACTTACACCCTTACACTACCTGAACCCATCACCCCACCCTCACCCAAAAGAAAAGTCGACTATCACCACTTTTCTTTAAAAAATACCAAATAACTCCCTTTTCAAAACCAAATACGCCCCAAAATACCCCCACTACACTCAGCTAAAACCCCCTTACCTCAGCTACCCCCACTTCAAATCAGCTACCCCCCACAACAAATCAGCTACCAACCCCCTACTCCCAGTACCAACCCCTACCTTCCCAGCTTTCCATTTACCTTTTAGCTACCACCTTACAAAATTTAGCTACCACCTCTTTCTCCCCAGTACCCCCTAAATTTACTCCACCAAAACACCAGCTACCTCCCCTACACCCCATTAACCCCCACTACACTCAAACTACCACCCCTAAAAACTTTAAATATCACCAATTTCTCTCAAATAACTAAATACACCACACCCCCCCTACAAACAGTACCCCCACTACACTCTTTCTGCACCCCCTGCACTCAGCTACCAAATACTTTTCCCTTTTGTCCACCATTAAACTTACCCACCACAAATAAAATCTCATCTAAACCCCCTCTACACCAGCTACCACCACTTCTCTTTCAACCATATTTTAACTCACTACCACCTCTTTCACTCAACTACCAAACCATACAATCACTACCACCACAAAAAAACTGCTACCCAAACTACATTTAAATTTTCCAAACCAAATAAAACACTTTCCCCTCTTTCAAGGTACCCTCATACACTCCAAATCACCCCCATTACACTCAAAATACCCAACCCCTTTCACTCCGCTACCACCACTACAAAAACCTCTACCACCACTGGGCCCCTCTTCCCCACAAAACTCTCCTGTCACCCCAAAAATCAAACTACCCTTCTTTAAATTTAGCTACCACCTCTACACTCAGCTCCCCCCAAAACACTCTTTTACCTACTACACCCCACCCACCACCTCACACAACCCCCCCACCCCAACCCCTAAATTCCCCCCACCTTTTCACTTTAGCAATGCCCAAAACCTCAATACCACCCAACACTCACCAAACCCCCCTTACACTGCCCCCTCTTTCACTGAATTGCCACCCCTCCCTTGGGTACCCCCCTACACTCAGCTACCACAAAATACACTAAGCTACCCAGTAACACTCCGCTACCCCCACTTTTACTCGGCTTTTTTTTCCCCAACACTAAGTACCCCCCTTTACTCAACTATCACCAATTCATTAAACTTTCCAAAAACACTCCACTTAAAAACCACTACCCCTCAACTTTCACCACTGCCCCAACTACCACCCCCCTTTTACTAAACTCCATGTCTACCTTTCCCACCCCCATACCTTATTTTACCCAAAAACTCATCTGTCCCAATACACTACTAACCCCACTACCTCAACTACCACCTCTACAAATAAGCTACCACCTCTCCCCTAAAATACCCCCCACTACATTCAGATATTACCACTACACTCACTAACCCCCACTACACTCAGCTACCACCTCTCCACAGCTACCACCTCTAATTCCCCGCTAACCCCCCCTACCGGGTTTTCTACCAAACCCCTACAAATCAAAATACAAACCCCTTTCACTCGCAACCCCCTTACACTTTTTCTACCACCAAAATACACTTTATCTGTCCACTACACTCAGAATTTCCCCTACAACCCTTCTACAGCCAAAAACTCATTTCCCACACTACACCAACTACCCCCATACACCCCCGCTATCACCCCTACATTTAGCTACCCCCATACATCAACTAAAACCCCAAATTTCAAAACCCAAAAACACTACACTCAGCCCCCAACCCCTACTCTTTAACCACCCTAAATCCCTACTACGTAAAATCAGTACAACTATTACACTCAACTAAACCCCCTCTACAATACTCCCTATTTTACACCCAAATACCAAACCCCACGCCAACTGCCACCTCAAAAATCGCTACCCCTACACTCAACCACCCCCCTTCACCGGACCAAAAACCCTTTTACCAACTACCACGGGCTACACCAGCTATCACCCCTACACTAGTACCACCAACCCCTACATTTTAGCCCACCACTTTCACTCAATTTCCCCCTCAACAATGCTACCACCACTACACCCCCAGCTACCACCCCACACTCATCTACCACCACTATGGGACAGCTAAACCCCTCTAACTCACAAACCCCCACTACCCCTCAGCTTTCCACCCCCTACAATCAGTTACCACCATACACTTATGTCCCACTACACTCAGGCTTTCCATACACACTTACTATCACCCTTTTCACTTAAATTTCCACAAAATCCCCTGCAAAACCACCTCTACATCAGCTAACCCCTACTTCCTCAGCAAAACCCCAAAATTCAAAAAAGGGTACCACCCTTTTCACTCAAAATACCGCCAATCACCCAGCTACCCCCACGATACTCGCTACCCACCGCACTTTAAAACCCCCCAAGTACAATCAGCACCCCCCAAATTTCACTGAAAAACCACCATTAAAACTCGCTACCCCCCCTACACTCAACTACCACCCACAACCCATCCCACCACCACAAAACCTTCCCTTTCCCCCCCACACTCTCTTCCAAATTTTTCACTTTAGCTACCACCTCTACAACCCAGTTTAACCCCAAAAAAACCCTAAGGGTACCACAAGTCACCAGCACCACCCAAAACACCAATTTCCCCAAAAACACTCAGCTACCACCACTAAAACCCCCCATTACCACCACTTCACCCAGCTACCCCCCTAAATCTCAACCCCAACCACTTTCCCCCAGTATTAAAACCCGCAAAATTAGCAAAACCCCACTGCTCCCTTTACCACCTCTACACTTGCTACCACCCCCTTTACTCAGCAACCACCACTCACTCAGCTACCACCTCTAAATTAAACTACCCCCCCTCTTCACTTAGCTACCACCAATACTCCCCTTTCCCCCCATACACACACAGACCACAAAAACAAAACCCAAATTCAACCCCAAAACTCAGGGGATTTTAAAACCCCCACTTAGGCCGACCACGCATCTTCCACCTCTACACTAGCACCACCACTTCACTCAGCCAAACCCCCAATTACTCTGCACCACCACTTTCACTCGCACCACCACTTTCAAATTTTAAACACCACCTCTAAAACTTTAGCTAAACCCCCTACACCCCAACTACCCCCCCACACACACTACCAAAACCCACCTTTTGCCACCACAACTACACTCACTACCACCAATTTTATCAACTCCCCCCCCTACACCAGTTAAAAAAACCCCAAACCAGCAACCCCCCCACACTCAGCTACCCCCCTTTACACCAGCTAAAAACCCCCACTCAGCAACCTCCACTTTCACCTCAAACCACCACTCCACTCAGCTACCACCACTACAAAAAGGGTACCACCCTTACACTCGCTACCAAACCCCTACACCAACACCACCACTACACTCAGCCCAACCCCTACACTCAGCCCCCCCCATCTAAAAATCCGTTTCCCCAATTTCACTCAATACCACCACTCCCCTCCAGTTTTCACCACAAAAATCAGCTACCCCCACTACACTCAGCTACCACCCTACCTTAAACAAACCCCCCCACAAAACTCTGCCTTTTTTTTCCCCCACAAAATTCAAACTACCACCACTACACCTTTAGCTACCCCCTCACCCAAAACTACCCACCCCCCCACCCCCAAACCCCACAACAGTCCTTTCCACCACTACCTCGGTTACTACCACTAAAATCTCTTGTCGCCACTACCCCTCGAACAAATTTCACTTGGGTTTAAAACCACTACCAAAGAAAATTTCCCCCCCTTCACTTTAGATTCCCAAACTGTCATAAGTGTCTAATCTTCAATTGTCGGGGTTTTTTAAACCATTTATCACAAATGTCAGGCACTGGGACCCTCATGGGATTTGTTACAAAGAATTCTTCAAAAACTTTTTTAACCTTTTGGGCGAAGAAACCCACTTTGACAAATGGATATTACCCTATGACCCCCCCCCGCCTGCTTTAACCGCACCTCACTACAAAAAAAAATAAGTCCCCTTCCCCCGGGCCCCAAGCTGGGAAAATTCTACAAGATTGATGGACTGAAAACACCGACTCCAGGGTGAGGGACTGATTACTCAAAACTCCTCCTTTCCTTACGCCTTTCTACTTTGTATTGGACTGATGAAGCCACTGTGTGGCGAAACGTTTCCTGAATGAAGATTTCCATATGCTGCATAAGTGTCTCAATCTTCACCTTGTCGGTTTTTCAAACCATTTATCACAAATTTTCAGTGTTTGCCTGTATTTCATTATTTACTAAGAAAATTTGTAAATTACAACACCTGGTTATGTATGAAGGTTTACTGAGTCGTGTCAGACCCTCTGAGAACAGTAAACAAAGATGGCTGCCTACCCATGAAAATATAAAGATTGAAAATTCAATAACAAGATAAACAATTTTATTATAATAAATACCAGTCAATATAAAACAATTAAACATGAAAGTAATCTTACTTCGGAGAAAAAATATATATTTAAATAATTAGTGATCCAAAACTAAATATATGCAAGTTAGTTATCCAAAACTAAAATAAACACAATAATTTGAGTTAGTGCAGAATGGTGCCGTGCCGATGTTCTGGGCACATAATTTTGAATGATTCTGGAACTCAGGGGTGTTGTCGATGATTGGGGGAGAGGGGTGTTACAACTGGTCGTGTAGACAGTCGACAGTGTCTACAACACGATTATATTCTGCCGAGGAGAGGATGACTAATCATCTGATCACCACAGTGTTGAAGTATTTAATTAGCCAGTCCTAAACTTACTTAGGAATGCTGGTGTCTTTACAACCGGGAGAAGACTGCTCGAGTGGTGTGTAGTTGACCGGGTGGTTGGCAACGTGTGGAAAAGAAGGGGGAAGAGACCAGTGTAGGTGGAGGTGCAGTTGAAGGTTCTGGATCTTGGCAAGATCCCTACTGTCCTTATTTTAATCTCGCATGTGTCGGACGACCCGAGCAGACAATCAGGGATACAATGAAGAAAAGAATAGTTACATACCTTTCAATAAATCACTCACACGATAGGCCTACGGCCTTTGAAAAAATGGTGAGGGTTGAAAAATGTCATAACTGTAAATTCAAAGCAAGGTAACAATAAACTTAGGTCTAAAACCCTAAATAAGAGTGAATCTCTTATTAAGACAAACAAACCCAAAACAAAATAAATTAGACAGGAGTGGAACAACTATTTACAGATTTGATGGAAGCAGCCAGTCAAGTGATCCACAATAGGTTTGAAACGCTCAAGTCACCTCCGACCTGGTGTTGCAAGGGAAGGGGGGGGGTATAGCTGGAGCTAGGAACCCACCCTACCTGAACAAGCAGACTGTTCAACAAAACTACCGCCAACATACATTCTTACTGTCACTACTCCTATGTGATGAACTTTTCCCTCACATTATCATTATCAAGGTCGAAAACAATTAAAAAATTACAAGCAGAAAATAGCGTTTAGATAGAATTTATTACATGAAACTATTCAAAGAAATTTTTAATGCAATATTCACTAACAAAAAATTCTTTATGCAGTATGGTAGACAACAGTCCAGTGTCAGGACATCATTTACTGCGGATTTTTTGACCCCAATAAACAGCCCAGTGTCAGACATCATTACTGCAGGATGGTAGACAACAGTCCAGTGTCAGACATCATTACTGCAGGATGGTAGACAATAACAGCCCAGTGTCAGACATCATTACTGCAGGATGGTAGACAACAGTCCAGTGTCAGACATCATTACTGCAGGATGGTAGACAACAGTCCAGTGTCAGACATCATTACTGCAGGATGGTAGACAATAACAGCCAGTGTCAGACATCATTACTGCAGGATGGTAGACAACAGTCTCCCCCTCTTCCCCCCTTCCCCGGTGTAGACATCATTACTGCAGGATGGTAGACAAACAGTACAGTGCAGCCATTCATTACTGAAGGATGGTAGACAACAGTCCAGTGTCAGACATTCATTATGCAGGATGGTAAAAACAGTAAAGTGTCAGACATCATTACTGCAGGATGGTAGATCAACCAGTCAGATGTAGACATCATTTATGAAGATGGGAGACAACAGTTCCAGTGTAGACATCATACTGCAGGATGTAAAGACAAACAGTCCAGTTGTCAGAACATCATTAATGCAGGATGGTAGGACAACAATCCAGTGTCAGACATCATTACTGCAGGGTGTTAGACAATAACAGCCCAGTGTCAGACATCATTACTGCATTCAATGATAGACAACAGTCCAGTGTCAGACATCATTTACTGCACGATGGTAGGACAACAGTCACGTGTCAGGCATCATTATGAGATGTTAGACAATAACAGCCCAGTGTCAGATATCATTACTGCAGGATGGTAGACAATAACAGCCCAGTGTCAGACATCTTACTGCGGATGGTCAGACAAACAGTCCAGTGTCAGACATCATTACTGAGTATGGTAGACAACAGGTCCAGTGGTCAGACATCATTTACTGCAGGATGGTAGGACAATCAGTCCAGTGTAGACATCATTACTGCAGGTTGGTAGACAACAGTCCAGTGTCATAGACTTACATTACTGGCAGGATGGTTAGAAAACAGTCCAGTGTCAGACATTCATTACTGCAGGATGGTAGGATAACAGTCCATTGTCAGACATCATTACTGCAGGATAGGTAGACATACAGTCTGTGTCAGACAACATTACTGCAGGATGGTTGACAACAGTCCAGTGTCAGACATCATTACTGCAGCGATTGGTAGACAAACAGTCCAGTGTAACTTCATTACTGCAGGTGGTAGAAACACTGTCCAGTGTCAGACATCATTACTGACAGGATGGTAGACAACACGTCCTGTGTCAGACATCATTACTAGCTGGATGTTAGACAATAACAGACCAGTGTCAGACATCTTACGGCAGGATGGTAGACAAACAGTCCAGTGGCAGACCTCATTACTGCAGGATGGTAGACACAGTCCCAGTGTCAGACATCATTACTGCAGGATGGTAGACAACAGTTCAGTGTCAGACATTTTTTCCAAAAATTACTGCAGGATGGTAAACACAGGACCAGTGTCAGACATCTTTAATGCAGGATGGTAGACAACCGTTCAGTGTCAGACATCATTAATGCAGGATGTTGATAGACAACAGGTCCAGTGTCTGAATTATTACTGCAGGATGGTAGACAACAGTCCAGTGTCGACATCAATTACTGCAGGATGGTAGACACCAGTACAGTGGTCAGACATCATTACTGCAGGATGGTAGACAACAATACTGAGTCAGACATCATTACTGCAAGGGTTGTTAGACAATAACAGCCCAGTGTTCAGACATCTTTACTGAGGATGGTAGACAACAGTCCAGTGTCAGAACATCATTACTGCAGGTGGTAGACAAAAGTCCAAGTGTCAGGCGATTCATTACTGCAGGATGTTAGACAATACTGCCCAGTGTCTAGACATCGTTACTGCAGGATGAGTAGACAATATAGCCCAGTGTCAGACATCATTACTGCAGGATAGGTAGACAACAGTCCTTAGGTGTAGACTTCATTACTGCTGGATGGTAGACAACAGTCCAGTGTCAGACATCATTACTGCAGGATGGTAGACAACAGTCCAGTGTCAGACATCATTACTGCAGGATGGTAGACAACAGTCCAGTGTCAGACATCATTACTGCAGGATGGTAGACAACAGTCCAGTGTAAGACATCATTACTGCAGGATGGTAGACAACAGTCGTGTCATGACTTCATAACTGCAGGATGGTAGGACAACAGGTCAGTGTCAGGACATCATTTACTGCAGGATGGTAGGACAAACAGTCCAGTGTCAGGACATCATTACTGCAGGTGGTAGGACATCAGTCCAGTGTCGACATCCATTCTGCAGGATGGTAGTCAACAGTCCAGTGTCAGACATCATTAATGCAGGATGGTAGGAAACATTCCAGTGTCCGACATATTACTGACAGGATTTAGACAATATCAGCCCAGTGTCAGAAACATCTTTACTGCAGGATGGTAGACAAACAGTCCAGTTTTGAATTCATTACTGCAGGATGGTAGACAACAGTCCAGTGTCAGACATCATTACTGCAGGATGGTAGACAACAGTCCAGTGTCAGACATCATTACTGCAGGATGGTAGACAACAGTCCAGTGTCAGACATCATTACTGCAGGATGGTAGACAACAGTCCAGTGTCAGACATCATTACTGCAGGATGGTAGACAACAGTCCAGTGTCAGACATCATTACTGGCAGGATGGTAGACAACAGTCAAGTGTCAGACATCATTACTGCCTGGATGGTAGACAACAGTCGGTCAGGACATTCATTACTGCAGGATTGTAGGACTAAAGTCCAGTGTCAGACATCATATGACAGGATGGCTAGACAATAAATCAGGCCATGACTGACATATTACTGAGGATGTGTAGACAACAGTCCAGTGTCAGACATCATTACTGCAGGATGGTAGACAACAGTCCAGTGTCAGACATCATTACTGCAGGATGGTAGACAACAGTCCAGTGTCAGACATCATTACTGCAGGATGGTAGACAACAGTCCAGTGTCAGACATCATTACTGCAGGATGGTAGACAACAGTCCAGTGTCAGACATCATTACTGCAGGATGGTAGATAAACAGTCCAGTGAGACATCATACTTCAGGATGGTAGACAATAACAGCCCAGTGTCCAGAATCTTTACTGCAGGATGGAAGACAACAGTCAGTTGTCTTACATCATTACTGCAGACGATGGTAGGACAACAGTCCAGTCGTCAGAGAATCATTAATGCAGGAGTTAGCAATAAACAGCCCAGTGTCGGGACATCATTACTGCAGGATGGTAGAAAAACAGTCCAGTGTCAGACATCAGTACTGCAGATTGTAGACAACAGTCCAGTGTAGACTCATTATGCAGGATGGTAGAAACAGTCCAGTGTCAGAATCATTACTGCAGGATGGGAGAAAAATCCAGTGTCAGGCATCATTACTGCAGGATGGTAGACAACAGTCAGTGTCAGGCATCTTACTGCAGGATGCGTAGGACAAAGATCCAGTGTCAGGCATATTTACTGCTGGATGGTAAACAAACAGTCCAGTGTCATGACATCAATTATGCAGGTTAGTAGACACAGTCAGTGTCAGACATCATTACTGCAGGATGGTAGACAACAGTCCAGTGTCATACATCATTACTGCAGGATGGTAGACAACAGTCCAGTGTCAGACATCATTACTGCATGATGTTAGACAATAACAGCCCAGTGTCGGACATCATTACTGCAGGATGGTAGACAACAGTCCAGTGTCAGACATCATTACTGCAAGATTGTAGACAACAGTCCAGTGTCAGACATCATTACTGCAGGATGGTAGACAACAGTCCAGTGTCAGGCATCATTACTGCAGGATGGTAGAAAACAGTCCAGTGTCAGGCATCATTACTGCAGGATGGTAGACAACAGTCAGTGTCAGGGCATCATTACTGCAGGGTGTCAGAACAACAGTCAGTGTCAGGCATCATTACTGCAGGATGGTAACAACTGTCAGTGTCAGACATCATTACGGCAGGATGTAGACTACAGTTCAGTGTCAGACATCTATTTACTGCAGGACTGGTAGACAACAGTCCAGTGTCGGAACATCATTATGCAGGTGGTAGACAACAGTCCAGTGTTCATACATCATTAATGCAGGTTGATAGACACAGTCCAGTGTCAGACATCATTACTGCAGGATGGTAGACCAAAAGGTCCAGTGTTCAGTTATTCATTACTGCAGAATGGTAGACAACAGTCCAGTGTAAGACATCATTACTGCAGGGATGGTAGACTATAAACAGCCCTGTGTCAGACAATCATTATGCAGGGATGGTCAGAAACAGTCAGTGTAAGACATCATTACTGCTGGTTGGTAGACAAACAGTCCAGTGTCAGACATCATTACTGCAGGTGGTAGACAACAGTCCAGTTTCAGACTTCAATTACTGCAGGATGTATTACAACAGTCCAGTGTCTGACATTATTACCGCAGGATGGTAGACAACAGTCCAGTGCTCAGAGACATATTTACTGCAGGATGGTAGACAACAGTCCAGTGTCAGATATCATTATTGAAGGATGGTAGACAACAGTCCAGTGTCAGACATCATTACTACAGGATGGTAGACAATAACAGCCCAGTAGTCAGACTATCATTACTGCAGGATAATAGACAAACAATCCCGTGTCAGACATAATTACTGCTGGATGGTAGGACAATAACAGCCCAGTGTTGTCATCATTTACATGCAGGATGGTAGACAACAGTCCGTGTCAGACATCATACTGAAGGGATGGTAGAAAACCAGTCAGTGTCAGACACATTACTGCAGGATGCGTAGGACAACAGTCCAGTTTCAGGACATCATTACTGCAGGATGGTAGACAACAGTCCAGTGTCAGACATAGTACTGCAGGATGCCTAGACAATACAGCCCAGTGTCAGACATCATTACTGCAGGATGGTAGACAACAGTCCAGTGTCAGACATCATTACTGCAGGATGGTAGACAACAGTCCAGTGTCAGACATATTATTGCAGGATGGTAGACAATAACAGCCAGTGTCAGACATCATTACCTGCAGGCTGGAGGACAAACAGTCCAGTGTCAGACATCTTACTGCAGAGATGGTAGGACAACCAGTCAGTGTCAGACATCATTACTGCAGGGATGGTAGACAACAGTCCAGTGTCAGACATCATTACTGCAGGATGTTAGACAATAACAGCCCAGTGTCAGACATCATTACTGCAGGATGGTAGACAACAGTCAGTGACAGACCATCATTACTGCAGGATGGTAGAACAACAGTCCAGGTGTCAGAAATCATTACTGAGGATGCGTAGAAAAACAGTCCAGTGTCAGGACATCATTTCTGCAGGATGGAAGACAACAGTCAAGTGTCAGACATCATTACTGTGGATGGTAGACAACAGTCCAGTGGTAAGAACATATACTGCAGGATGGTAGACAAGCAGTCAGTGTCAGACATCATTAATGCAGGATGGTATACAACAGTCCTGTGGTCAGACATCATTTCTGAGGATGGTAGACACCAGTCCAGTGTCAGAACATCATTACTGCAGGATGGTAGACAAAAAAAGTCCAGTGTCAGATATCATTATGAAGGATGGTAGACAACAGTCCAGTGTCAGACTTCTTATTACAGGATGGTAAGGGACAATTAAAAGCCAGTGTTCAGACATCATTACTGCAGGATAGTAGACAACAATCCAATGTTCAGACATCATTATGCAGGATGGTAGACAATAAACAGCCAGGTGTCGATTCATTACTGCAGGATGGTAGAAACAGTCCAGTGTTTCAGAATCATAACTGAAGGATGGTAGACAAACAGTCCAGTGTCAAGGACATCATTTCTGCAGGATGGTAGACAAAAGTCCAGTGTTTCAGACATCATTCTGCAGGGAATAGGTAGGCCAACAGTCCGTGTCAGGACTTCATTACTGCCAGGATGGTTGGACAATAACGCCAGTGTAGAAATCATTACTGCTGGATGGTAGACGAACAGTCCCAGTGTCAGACATCATTTACTGGCTGGATGGTAGACAACAGTCCAGTGTCAGACATCATTACTGCAGGATGGTAGACAATAACAGCCCAGTGTCAGACATCATTACTGCAGGATGGTAGACAACAGTCCAGTGTCAGACATCATTACTGCAGGATGGTAGACAACAGTCCAGTGTCAGACATCATTACTGCAGGATGGTAGACAACAGTCCAGTGTCAGACATCATTACTGCAGGATGTTAGACAAAACAGCCAGTGTTCAGACATCATTACTGCAGGATGGTAGACACAGGTCCAGTGGTCAGAATACTTAATGCAGGATGTAGGACAACAGTCCAGTGTCAGACATCATTACTGCCAGGATGGCAGGACAACAGTCAGTGTCAGACATCATTACTGCAGATGGTAGGACAAACAGTCCAGGGTAAGACATCATTACTGGAGAGATGTAGGACAACTGTACAGTGTCAGACACATTACCTGCTGGATGAGTAGACAAACAGTCCAGTGTCGACATTGTTACTGCAGGATGGTAGACAACAGTCAGTGTAGACATCATTACTGCAGAATGGTAGACAACAATCAGTGTCAGACATCACTACTGCAGGATGGTAGACAACAGTCCAGTGTCAGACATCATTACTGCAGGATGGTAGACAATAACAGCCCAGTGTCAGACATCATTACTGCAGGATGGTAGACAACAGTCCAGTGTCAGACATCATTACTGCACGGATGGTAGACAACAGTTCCAGAGTCAGACTTCATTACTGCAGTGGATGGTAGACTGCCAGTCCAGTGTCAGGCCGTCATTACTGCAAGGATGGGTTGAAACAGTCCAGTGCTCAGAAATCATTACTGCAGGATGGTAGACAACAGTCCAGTGTCATACATCATTACTGCAGGATGGTAGACAACAGTCCAGTGTCAGACATCATTACTGCAGGATGTTAGACAATAACAGCCCAGTGTCGGACATCATTACTGCAGGATGGTAGACAACAGTCCAGTGTCAGACATCATTACTGCAAGATTGTAGACAACAGTCCAGTGTCAAACATCATTACTGCAGGATGGTAGACAACAGTCCAGTGTCAGGCATCATTACTGCAGGATGGTAGAAAACAGTCCAGTGTCAGGCATCATTACTGCAGGATGGTAGACAACAGTCCAGTGTCAGACATCATTACTGCAGGATGGTAGACAACAGTCCAGTGTCAGACATCATTACTGCAGGATGGTAGACAACAGTCAAGTGTCAGACATCATTACTGCAGGTGGTAGACAACAGTCCCTGTGTCAGACATCATTACTGCAGGGACTGGTTAGACTAAACAGTCAGTGTCAGACATCATTACTGCAGGATGGTAGGACAACAGTCAGTGTCAGACATCATTACTGCAGGATGGTTGAGCAACAGTCAGTGTCAGGACATCATTACGCAGGATGGTAGAAACGAGTCCAGTGTCAGACATCATTACTGCAGGATGGTAGACAACAGTCCAGTGTCAGACATCATTACTGCAGGATGGTAGACAACAGTCCAGTGTCAGACATCATTACTGCAGGATGGTAGACGACAGTCCAGTGTCAGACATATTACTGCAGGATGGAAGACAACAGTCAGTGTCTGACTATCATTACTGCAGGATGGTAGACAACGTCCAGGGTCAGCAGCATTACTGCAGGATAGTGGACAAAGTCAGTGTCAGACATCATTACTGCAGGATGGTAGACAACAATCAGTGTCAGAAATCATTATGAAGGATGGTAACAATCAGTCCAGTGTCAGACATCATTACTGCAGGATGGTAGACCACCAGTCCAGTGTCTGACATCTTAATGCAGGGATAGTAGCAAGAGTCCAGTGTCAGACATCATTATGCAGGAAGGGAGACAACTGGTTACAGTGTCAGGACATCATTATTGCAGGCAGTAGACAAACAGTCAGTGTCAGACATCATTACGCCAGGATGTTTGACAATAACAGCCCAGTGTCAGACATCATTACTGCAGGATGGTAGAACAACAGTCCAGTGTCAGACATCATTACTGCAGGATGGTAGACAACAGTCCAGTGTCAGACATCATTACTGCAGGATGGTAGACAACAGTCCAGTGTCAGACATCATATATGCAGGATGGTAAACAACAGTCAGTGTCAGACATCATAACGTGCAGGATGGTAGACAAAGTCCCGTGTCAGACAATACATTACTGCAGGATGGTTGTGTAGGACAACAGGTCCAGTGACAGACATCATTACTGCAGGATGGTAGACAACAGTCCAGTGTCAGACATCATTACTGCAGGATGGTAGACAACAGTCCAGTGTCAGACATCATTAGCGGATTTATGACAAATAACAGCCCATGTGTTCAGACATCAATACTGCAGGATGGTAGACCAAACAGTCCAAGTGTCAGACATCATTACTGCAGGTGGTAGACAATAACAGCCCGTGTCAGACCTTCATTACTGCGGATGGTAGACAACAGTCCAGTGTCAGACATCATTACTGCACGGATGGTAGAAACATTCAGTGTCAGGGACATATTCTGCAGGATGGTAGACAATATCAGCACAGTGTCAGACATAATTACTGCAGGATGGTAGACAACAGTCCAGTGTCAGGGACATCATTACTGAGGATGGTAGGACAACAGTCAGTGTCAGGACATCATTCTGCAGGATGGTAGGACAACAGTCCAGTGTTCAGAATCATTACTGACAGGATGTTAGAACAATAACAGCCAGTGTCAGACATCAATTACTGCAGGATGTAGACACAGTCCGTGTCAGACATCATTACTGCAGGATGGTAGTCAACAGTACAGTGTCAGACATTCAATTCTGCAGGATGTAGACAACAGTCCAGTCGTCAACTAATTACTGCAGGATGGTAGACAACAGTCCAGTGTCAGACTCATTATGCAGGATGGTAGACAATCAGTCCAGTGTCAGACATCATTAACTGCTGGATGGTAGACAACCTCGTACAGTGTCAGACTCAGTACTCCAGAATGGTAGACAACAATCCAGACAATGTCAGACATCACTACTGCAGGATGGTAGACAACAGTCAGTGTAGACATAATTAATGCAGGTTGGTAGACAATAAACAGCCCAGTGTCAGACATTAATTACTGCAGGATGGTAGACAACAGTCAGTGTCAGACATCATTACTGCAGGATGGTAGCACATTAACCTCGCCAGTGTCAGACATATTACTGCAGGATGGTAGACAACAGTCCAGTGTCAGACATCATTACTGCAGGATGGTAGACAACAGTCCAGTGTCAGACATCATTACTGCAGGATGGTAGAAACAGTCACAGTGTCAGACATTCATTATGCTGGATTTTAGACTAATAAAACAGCCAGTGTCAGGAACATCATACTGCAGGTATGGTAGACAACAGTCCAGTGGTCAGACATTCATTCTGCAAGATGGTAGACAACATGTCCAGTGTCGGAACATCATTACTGCAGGATGGTAGACAACAGTCCAGTGTCAGACATCATTACTGCAGGATGGTAGACAACAGTCCAGTGTCAGACATCATTATGGAGGATGGTAGACAACAGTCAGTGCTCAGACACCATTAATGCGGATGGTAGACAACAGTCCAGTGTCAGACATCATTACTGCAGGATGGTAGACATCAGTCCAGTGTCAGACACATCATTACATGCAGAATGGTAGACAACAATCCAGTGTCTGGAAATCACTACTGCAGGATGGTAGACAACAGCTCCAGAGTCAGACATCATTACTGCAGGATGGTAGGACATATAACAGGCCCTGTGTCAGACATCATTACTGCAGGATGGTAGACAACAGTCCAGTGTAGACATCATTACTGCAGGATGGTCAGACAATAAACCGCCCAGTGGTCAGACTTCATTACTGCAGGATGGTAGGACAACAGTCCAGTGTCAGACATCATTACTGCAGGATGGTAGACAACAGTCCAGTGTCAGACATCATTACTGCAGGATGGTAGACAACAGTCCAGTGTCAGACATCATTACTGCAGGATGTTAGACAATAACAGCCCAGTGTCAGACATCATTACTGCAGGATGGTAGACAATAACAGTCCAGTGTCAGACATCATTACTGCAGGAGGTAGACAGCAGTCCTGTGTCAGACTCATTTATGCAGGTTGGTAGACAACAGTCCAGTGTCAGACATCATTACTGCAGGATGGTAGACAATAACAGCCCAGTGTCAGACATCATTACTGCAGGATGGTAGACAACAGTCCAGTGTCAGACATCATTACTGCAGGATGGTAGACAACAGTCCAGTGTCAGACATCATTACTGCAGGATGGTAGACAACAGTCCAGTGTCAGACATCATTACTGCAGGATGTAGACAAACCAGTCCAGTGTCAGACATCATTACTGCAGGATGTTAGACAATAACAGCCCAGTGTCAGACATCATTACTGCAGGATGGTAGACAACAGTCCAGTGTCAGACATCATTACTGCAGGATGGTAGACAACAGTCCAGTGTCAGACATCATTACTGCAGGAATGGTTAGGACAAAACAGTCCAGTGTCAGACATCATTACTGCAGGATGGTGACAACTGTCCAGTGTCAGACATCATTACTGGAGGATGGTAGACAACAGTCAGTGTCAGGAACACATTCTGCAGGGATGGTAGACCAACCAGTCCAGGTCA
Organism: Cherax quadricarinatus; assembly: GCF_026875155.1. Taxonomy (NCBI): domain Eukaryota; kingdom Metazoa; phylum Arthropoda; class Malacostraca; order Decapoda; family Parastacidae; genus Cherax; species Cherax quadricarinatus. Next base: position 37,617,340 of record NC_069437.1, on the reverse strand, counting down.
GACAGCTTTACGGCAGGGATGGTAGAATCAGTCCAGTGTCAGACATCTTTCTGCAGAATGGTAGACACATCCAGTGTCAGGACATCACTACTTGCAGGATGGTAGGGACAAACAGTACAGTTTCAGACATCCATTCTGCAGGATGTAGACAATAACAGCCCAGTGTCAGACATCAGTAATGACAGGTTGGTAGACAACAGTCCAGGTCAGACAATCCATTTACTGCAGGATGGTAGACAACAGTCCAGTGTCAGACATCATTACTGCAGGATGGTAGACAACAGTCCAGTGTCAGACATCATTACTGCAGGATGGTAGACAACAGTCCAGTGTCAGACATCATTACTGCAGGATGGTAGACAACAGTCCAGTGTCAGACATCATTACTGCAGGATGGTAGACAACAGTCCAGTGGTTCAAGACTTCATTTTACTGCAAGATTGTAGACAACAGTCCAGTGTCAGAGACATCATTTATGCAGGATGGTAGAACAAACGTCCAGTGTCATGCATATAACTGCAGGATGGTAGAAAAACAGTAGTGTCAGGCTTCATTACTGAGGATGGTAGACACAGTCAGTGTCGACTTATTACTGCAGGATGGTAGAAAAACAGTCCAATGTCAGAAATCATTACTGCAGGATGGTAGACAACAGTCCAGTGTCAGACATTATTACTGCAGGATGGTAGACAACAGTCCAGTGTCAGACATCATTACTGCAGGATGGTAGACAACAGTCCAGTGTCATGACAATCATACTGCAGGGATGTAGACAACAGTTCCAGTGTTCGATAATCATTACTTGCAGGATGGTAGACAAAACAGTCAGTGTCAGACATCATTACTGCAGGTGGTATACAACAGTCAGTGTCAGACTTTCATTACTGCAGGATGTTAGACAACAGTCCAGTGTCAGACATCAATTACTGCCGGATGGTAGACAACAGTCCAGTGTCAGAACAATCATTACTGCAGGATGGTAGACGACGTTCCAGTGTCAGGACATCATTACCTGCAGGATGGAAGCAACAGTCCAGTGTCAGACATAATTACTGCAGGATGGTAGACAACAGTCCACTGTCAGCTGCATTACTGCAGGATAGTAGAAAAACAGTTCCAGTGTCAGACATCATTACTGCAGGATGTAGACAACAATCATGTGTCACACATCATTATGCAGGATGGTAGACAACTGTCCAGTGCAGATCATAACTGCAGTATGGTAGACACCAGTCCATTGTCAGACATCATTACTGCAGGATAGTAGACAAGAGTCCAGTGTCAGACATCATTTATGCAGGAAGTGGTAGACAACAGTCCAGTGTCAGACTTCTTTATTGCAGGATGGAGACAACAGTCCAGTGTCGGACATCCTTGCTGCAGGAATGTTGACTATAACTGCCCAGTGTCAGGACATCTTTACTGCAGGATGTTAGACAAACAGTCCAGTGTCAGGACATCATTACTGCAGGATGGTAGACAACAGTCCAGTGTCAGACATCATTACTGCAGGATGGTAGACAACAGTCCAGTGTCAGACCATCATTACTGCAGGTTGGTAAAACAACAGTCCAGTGTCCAGACATCTTACTGCAGGATGGAGAACAACAAGTCAAGTGTCAGACACATTACTGCGGATGGTAGACACAGTCCGTGTCAGACATCATTAATGCAGGATGTAGTCAAACAGTCCAGTGTCAGGACATTTTTTACTGCAGAGATGGTAGACATAACAAGCCCTGTGTCAGGACACATTACTGCAGGATGGTAGACAACGTTTCCAGTGTCAGACTTCATTAATGCAGGATGGTAGACAACAGTCCAGTGTCAGACAATCATTACTGAGGATGGTAGAAACAGTCCCAGTGTCCGAAATCATTACTTGGCAGGATGTTAGACATAATACAGCCCAGTGTCAGACTTCATTACTGCAGGATGGTAGTCAAACAGTCCAGTGTAAGACATAATTACTGCAGGAAGGTAGACAACAGTCCAGGGTCAGATCTCATTACTGCAGGATGGGAAGACAACAGTCCATGTCAGACTTCATTACTGCAGGATGGTAGAAACAGTCCAGTGTCAGACTTCATTATGGGATGGTAGGACAACAGTCCAGTGTCAGAACACCATTTAATGCAGGATGGTAGTCAAATCAGTCCGTGTCAGACATCATTACTGCAGGATGGTAGACAACAGTCCAGTTCAGACATCATTACTGCGAATGGTAGACAACAATCCAGTGTCAGTCATCACTTCTGCGGGATGAGTAGACAACAGTCCAGTGTCAGACATTCAATTACTGCCAGGATGGTAGACAATAACAGCCCAGTGTCAGACATCATTACTGCAGGATGGTAGACAACAGTCCAGTGTCAGACATCATTACTGCAGGATGGTAGACAACTGTCCAGTGTCGACATCATTACTGCAGGAGGTGTAGACAGCAAGTCAGTGTCAGACATCATTACTGCAGGATGGTAGACAACAGTCAGTGTCAGACATCATTACTGCAGGATGGTAGACAACAGTCCAGTGTCAGACATCATTACTGCAGGATGGTAGACAACAGTCCAGTGTCAGACATCATTACTGCAGGATGTTAGACAATAACAGCCCAGTGTCGGACATCATTACTGCAGGATGGTAGACAACAGTCCAGTGTCAGACATCATTACTGCAAGATTGTAGACAACAGTCAGGTGTCAGGACATCATTACTGCAGGATGGTAGACAAAACAGTCAGTGTAATGCATTCATTACTTCAGGCTGGTAGAAAACCAGTCAAGTGTCAGGCATCATTACTGCAGGATGGTAGACAACAGTCCAGTGTCAGGGGACATTCATTACTGCAGGATGGGTAGACAAACAGTCCATGTCAGGACATCATTATGAGGATGGTAGGACAACAGTCCAGTGTCAGACATCATTACTGCAGGATGGTAGACAACAGTCCAGTGTCAGACATCATTACTGCAGGATGGTAGACAACAGTCCAGTGTCAGACATCATTACTGCAGGATGGTAGACAACAGCCAGTGTAAGACATCATACTGCAGGATGGTAGACAACAGTCCAGCGTAAGCTCATTACTGCAGGATGGTAGACAACAGTCCAGTGTGCAGAATCTTTACTGCAGGTTGGTAGACCAACAGTACAGTGTCAGAATCATTACTGCAGGGATGGTAGACAAACAGTCCAGTGTCAGGGTAATCATTACTGCAGGATGGTAGACGTCAGTCCGTGTCAGACATCATTATGCAGGATGGAAGACACAGTCCAGTGTCAGACAGCATTTACTGCAGGGATGGTAGGACAACAGTCCACAAGTGTCAGACTGCATTATGCAGGATAGTAGACTAACAGTCAGTGTCAGACATCATTACTGCAGGCTGGTAGACAACAATCCAGTGTCAGACATCATTACTGAGGATGTAGACAACAGTCAGTGTCAGACTCATTACTTCAGGATGGTAGACACAGTCCAGTGTCAGACATCATTATCTGCAGGATAGTAGACAAGAAGTCCAGTGTCAGACATAATTACTGCAGGATGGTAGACAACGTCCAGTGATGGTAGACTACAGTCAGTGTCAGACATCATTACTGAGGATGGTAGACAACAGTCCAGTGTCAGACATCATTACTGCAGGATGGTAGACAACAGTCCAGGGTCAGACATCATTTACTGCAGGATGGTAGACAAAAAGTCCAGTGTCAGACAATCATTACTGGAGGATGGTAGACAACAGTCCAGTGTAAGACACCATTACTGCAGGATGGTAGACAGTCATTCCAGTGTCAGACTTCATTTACTGCAGGATGGTTAGACAAACAGTACGTGTCAGGGACTTCATTATGCAGAATGGATAGACAACAATCCAGTGTCTGACATCACTACTGCAGGATGGTAGACAACAGTTCGAGTGTCAGACATCATTACTGCAGGATGGTAGACAATAACAGCCAGTGTCAAAATTCATTACTTGCAGGATGGTAGGACAAACAGTCCAGTGTCAGACATCATTACTGCAGGAATGGTAGACAACAGTCAGTGTCAGACATCATTACTGCTGGATGGTAGACAGCAGTTCCAGTGTCAGGACAATCATTACTGCAGGATGGTAGACTACGTCCCAGTGTCAGACATCATTACTGCAGGATGGTAGACAACAGTCCAGTGTAATAACATCATTACTGCAGGAAATGTAGACAACAGTCACTGGTCAGAAATCCATTATGCAGGATGTTAGACAATAACAGCCAGTTGTCCGGACATCATTTCTGCAGGTTGGTAGACAACAGTCAGTGTCAGAAATCATTACTGCAGATTTGTAGCACAGTCCAGTGTCAGACTCATTACGCAGGATGGTTGACAACCGTCCTGTGTCATGCATCATTATGCAGGATGGTAGAAAAATGTTCAAGTGTTCAGGCATCATTACTGACAGGATATGTAGACAACAGTCCAGTGTCAGACATCATACTGCAGGTTGGTAGACAACAGTCCAATGTCAGACATCAGTACTGCAGGCATGGTAGACAACAGTCCATAGTGTGTCAGGACATCTTTACTGCTGGATGGTAGACAACAGTCCAGTGTCAGACCATCCATTACTGACAGGAATGGTAGACAACAGTCCAGTGTCAGACATCATTACTGCAGGATGGTAGACAACAGTCCAGTGTCAGACATCATTACTGCAGGATGGTAGACAACAGTCCAGTGTCAGACATCATTACTGCAGGATGGTAGACAAACAGTCAGTGTCAGGAACAATCATTACTGCAGGATGGTAGACAACAGTCCAGTGTCAGACATCATTACTGCAGGATGGTAGACAACAGTCCAGTGTCAGACATCATTACTGCAGGATTGGGAGACGAAAGTCCAGTAGTCAGGACATCATTACCGCAGATGGAAGACATCAGGTCCCAGTGTCAGACTCATTACTGCAGGATGGTAGCACAGTCCAGTGTCAGACAGCATTACTGCAGGATAGTGGTCAAACAGCTCCAGTGTCAGAAATAATTAATGCCAGGATGGTAGAAACATCAGTGTAAAGACATCATTACTGCAGGATGGTCAGACAACCAGTCCAGTGTCTGACATCATTACTGACGGATGGTAGACACCAGTCCAGGGTCCAGGGAATCTTACTGAAGGATAGTAGACAAGAGTCCAGTGACAGACATCACTTTCTGCAGGAGGGTAGACAACAGTCCAGTGGTCAGACATCATTATCTGCAGGGTGGTAGACAACAGTCCAGTGTTCAGGAATCATTACTGCTAGGATGTGTGACAAATAAACAGCCAGTGTCAGAAATCATTAACTGAAGGATGTTAGACAACAGTCCAGTGATCAGACATCATTACTGCAGGATGGGTGACAACAGTACAGTGTCAGGACATCATTACTGAGGATGGTAGGACCAGTCCAGTGTCAGACATCATTACTGCTAGGATGGTAAACTACAGTCCAGTGTCGAATCATTCTGCAGGATGGTAGACAACAGTCCAGTGTCAGACATCATTACTGCAGGATGGTAGACAACAGTCCAGTGTCAGACATCATTACTGCAGGATGGTAGACAACAGTCCAGTGTCAGACATCATTACTGCAGTATGGTAGACAACAGTCCAGTGTCAGGACATCATTTACTGCGGATTTTTTGACCCCAATAAACAGCCCAGTGTCAGACTCATTACTGCAGGATGGTAGATCTACTGTACAGTGTCAGACATCATTACTGCAGGATGGTAGACAATAACAGCCCAGTGTCAGACATCATTACTGCAGGATGGTAGACAACAGTCCAGTGTCAGACATCATTACTGCAGGATGGTAGACAACAGTCCAGTGTCAGACATCATTACTGCAGGATGGTAGACAATAAAGCCAGTGTCTGACATCATTACTGCAGGATGGTAGACAACAGTCTCCCCCTCTTCCCCCCTTCCCCGGTGTAGACATCATTACTGCAGGATGGTAGACAAACAGTACAGTGCAGCCATTCATTACTGAAGGATGGTAGACAACAGTCCAGTGTCAGACATTCATTATGCAGGATGGTAAAAACAGTAAAGTGTCAGACATCATTACTGCAGGATGGTAGATCAACCAGTCAGATGTAGACATCATTTATGAAGATGGGAGACAACAGTTCCAGTGTAGACATCATACTGCAGGATGTAAAGACAAACAGTCCAGTTGTCAGAACATCATTAATGCAGGATGGTAGGACAACAATCCAGTGTCAGACATCATTACTGCAGGGTGTTTGGACAATAACTGCCCAGGTCAGACATCATTACTGCATTCAATGATAGACAACAGTCCAGTGTCAGACATCATTTACTGCACGATGGTAGGACAACAGTCACGTGTCAGGCATCATTACTGCAGGATGTTAGACAATAACAGCCCAGTGTCAGACATCATTACTGCAGGATGGTAGACAATAACAGCCCAGTGTCAGACATCTTACTGCGGATGGTCAGACAAACAGTCCAGTGTCAGACATCATTACTGAGTATGGTAGACAACAGGTCCAGTGGTCAGACATCATTTACTGCAGGATGGTAGGACAATCAGTCCAGTGTAGACATCATTACTGCAGGTTGGTAGACAACAGTCCAGTGTCATAGACTTACATTACTGGCAGGATGGTTAGAAAACAGTCCAGTGTCAGACATTCATTACTGCAGGATGGTAGGATAACAGTCCATTGTCAGACATCATTACTGCAGGATAGGTAGACATACAGTCTGTGTCAGACAACATTACTGCAGGATGGTTGACAACAGTCCAGTGTCAGACATCATTACTGCAGCGATTGGTAGACAAACAGTCCAGTGTAACTTCATTACTGCAGGTGGTAGAAACACTGTCCAGTGTCAGACATCATTACTGACAGGATGGTAGACAACACGTCCTGTGTCAGACATCATTACTAGCTGGATGTTAGACAATAACAGACCAGTGTCAGACATCTTACGGCAGGATGGTAGACAAACAGTCCAGTGGCAGACCTCATTACTGCAGGATGGTAGACACAGTCCCAGTGTCAGACATCATTACTGCAGGATGGTAGACAACAGTTCAGTGTCAGACATTTTTTCCAAAAATTACTGCAGGATGGTAAACACAGGACCAGTGTCAGACATCTTTAATGCAGGATGGTAGACAACCGTTCAGTGTCAGACATCATTAATGCAGGATGTTGATAGACAACAGGTCCAGTGTCTGAATTATTACTGCAGGATGGTAGACAACAGTCCAGTGTCGACATCAATTACTGCAGGATGGTAGACACCAGTACAGTGGTCAGACATCATTACTGCAGGATGGTAGACAACAATACTGAGTCAGACATCATTACTGCAAGGGTTGTTAGACAATAACAGCCCAGTGTTCAGACATCTTTACTGAGGATGGTAGACAACAGTCCAGTGTCAGAACATCATTACTGCAGGTGGTAGACAAAAGTCCAAGTGTCAGGCGATTCATTACTGCAGGATGTTAGACAATACTGCCCAGTGTCTAGACATCGTTACTGCAGGATGAGTAGACAATATAGCCCAGTGTCAGACATCATTACTGCAGGATAGGTAGACAACAGTCCTTAGGTGTAGACTTCATTACTGCTGGATGGTAGACAACAGTCCAGTGTCAGACATCATTACTGCAGGATGGTAGACAACAGTCCAGTGTCAGACATCATTACTGCAGGATGGTAGACAACAGTCCAGTGTCAGACATCATTACTGCAGGATGGTAGACAACAGTCCAGTGTAAGACATCATTACTGCAGGATGGTAGACAACAGTCGTGTCATGACTTCATAACTGCAGGATGGTAGGACAACAGGTCAGTGTCAGGACATCATTTACTGCAGGATGGTAGGACAAACAGTCCAGTGTCAGGACATCATTACTGCAGGTGGTAGGACATCAGTCCAGTGTCGACATCCATTCTGCAGGATGGTAGTCAACAGTCCAGTGTCAGACATCATTAATGCAGGATGGTAGGAAACATTCCAGTGTCCGACATATTACTGACAGGATTTAGACAATATCAGCCCAGTGTCAGAAACATCTTTACTGCAGGATGGTAGACAAACAGTCCAGTTTTGAATTCATTACTGCAGGATGGTAGACAACAGTCCAGTGTCAGACATCATTACTGCAGGATGGTAGACAACAGTCCAGTGTCAGACATCATTACTGCAGGATGGTAGACAACAGTCCAGTGTCAGACATCATTACTGCAGGATGGTAGACAACAGTCCAGTGTCAGACATCATTACTGCAGGATGGTAGACAACAGTCCAGTGTCAGACATCATTACTGGCAGGATGGTAGACAACAGTCAAGTGTCAGACATCATTACTGCCTGGATGGTAGACAACAGTCGGTCAGGACATTCATTACTGCAGGATTGTAGGACTAAAGTCCAGTGTCAGACATCATATGACAGGATGGCTAGACAATAAATCAGGCCATGACTGACATATTACTGAGGATGTGTAGACAACAGTCCAGTGTCAGACATCATTACTGCAGGATGGTAGACAACAGTCCAGTGTCAGACATCATTACTGCAGGATGGTAGACAACAGTCCAGTGTCAGACATCATTACTGCAGGATGGTAGACAACAGTCCAGTGTCAGACATCATTACTGCAGGATGGTAGACAACAGTCCAGTGTCAGACATCATTACTGCAGGATGGTAGATAAACAGTCCAGTGAGACATCATACTTCAGGATGGTAGACAATAACAGCCCAGTGTCCAGAATCTTTACTGCAGGATGGAAGACAACAGTCAGTTGTCTTACATCATTACTGCAGACGATGGTAGGACAACAGTCCAGTCGTCAGAGAATCATTAATGCAGGAGTTAGCAATAAACAGCCCAGTGTCGGGACATCATTACTGCAGGATGGTAGAAAAACAGTCCAGTGTCAGACATCAGTACTGCAGATTGTAGACAACAGTCCAGTGTAGACTCATTATGCAGGATGGTAGAAACAGTCCAGTGTCAGAATCATTACTGCAGGATGGGAGAAAAATCCAGTGTCAGGCATCATTACTGCAGGATGGTAGACAACAGTCAGTGTCAGGCATCTTACTGCAGGATGCGTAGGACAAAGATCCAGTGTCAGGCATATTTACTGCTGGATGGTAAACAAACAGTCCAGTGTCATGACATCAATTATGCAGGTTAGTAGACACAGTCAGTGTCAGACATCATTACTGCAGGTGGTAAGACAAACAGTCCAGTGTCATACATCATATTGCAGGATGGTGGACAACAGTCCAGTGTCAGACATCATTACTGCATGATGTTAGACAATAACAGCCCAGTGTCGGACATCATTACTGCAGGATGGTAGACAACAGTACAGTGTCAAGACAATCATGACTGGCAAGATTGTAGACATCAAGTCCAGTGTCAGACATCATTACTGCAGGATGGTAGACAACAGTCCAGTGTCAGGCATCATTACTGCAGGATGGTAGAAAACAGTCCAGTGTCAGGCATCATTACTGCAGGATGGTAGAAAACAGTCAGTGTCAGGGCATCATTACTGCAGGGTGTCAGAACAACAGTCAGTGTCAGGCATCATTACTGCAGGATGGTAACAACTGTCAGTGTCAGACATCATTACGGCAGGATGTAGACTACAGTTCAGTGTCAGACATCTATTTACTGCAGGACTGGTAGACAACAGTCCAGTGTCGGAACATCATTATGCAGGTGGTAGACAACAGTCCAGTGTTCATACATCATTAATGCAGGTTGATAGACACAGTCCAGTGTCAGACATCATTACTGCAGGATGGTAGACCAAAAGGTCCAGTGTTCAGTTATTCATTACTGCAGAATGGTAGACAACAGTCCAGTGTAAGACATCATTACTGCAGGGATGGTAGACTATAAACAGCCCTGTGTCAGACAATCATTATGCAGGGATGGTCAGAAACAGTCAGTGTAAGACATCATTACTGCTGGTTGGTAGACAAACAGTCCAGTGTCAGACATCATTACTGCAGGTGGTAGACAACAGTCCAGTTTCAGACTTCAATTACTGCAGGATGTATTACAACAGTCCAGTGTCTGACATTATTACCGCAGGATGGTAGACAACAGTCCAGTGCTCAGAGACATATTTACTGCAGGATGGTAGACAACAGTCCAGTGTCTGATATCATTATTGAAGGATGGTAGACAACAGTCCAGTGTCAGACATCATTACTACAGGATGGTAGACAATAAACAGCCCAGTAGTCAGACTATCATTACTGCAGGATAATAGACAAACAATCCCGTGTCAGACATAATTACTGCTGGATGGTAGGACAATAACAGCCCAGTGTTGTCATCATTTACATGCAGGATGGTAGACAACAGTCCGTGTCAGACATCATACTGAAGGGATGGTAGAAAACCAGTCAGTGTCAGACACATTACTGCAGGATGCGTAGGACAACAGTCCAGTTTCAGGACATCATTACTGCAGGATGGTAGACAACAGTCCAGTGTCAGACATAGTACTGCAGGATGCCTAGACAATACAGACCAGTGTCAGACATCATTACTGCAGGATGGTAGACAACAGTCCAGTGTCAGACATCATTACTGCAGGATGGTAGACAACAGTCCAGTGTCAGACATCATTACTGCAGGATGGTAGACAATAACAGCCAGTGTCAGACATCATTACCTGCAGGCTGGAGGACAAACAGTCCAGTGTCAGACATCTTACTGCAGAGATGGTAGGACAACCAGTCAGTGTCAGACATCATTACTGCAGGGATGGTAGACAACAGTCCAGTGTCAGACATCATTACTGCAGGATGTTAGACAATAACAGCCCAGTGTCAGACATCATTACTGCAGGATGGTAGACAACAGTCCAGTGTCAGACATCATTACTGCAGGATGGTAGAACAACAGTCCAGGTGTCAGAAATCATTACTGAGGATGCGTAGAAAAACAGTCCAGTGTCAGGACATCATTTCTGCAGGATGGAAGACAACAGTCAAGTGTCAGACATCATTACTGTGGATGGTAGACAACAGTCCAGTGGTAAGAACATATACTGCAGGATGGTAGACAAGCAGTCAGTGTCAGACATCATTAATGCAGGATGGTATACAACAGTCCTGTGGTCAGACATCATTTCTGAGGATGGTAGACACCAGTCCAGTGTCAGAACATCATTACTGCAGGATGGTAGACAAAAAAAGTCCAGTGTCAGATATCATTATGAAGGATGGTAGACAACAGTCCAGTGTCAGACTTCTTATTACAGGATGGTAAGGGACAATTAAAAGCCAGTGTTCAGACATCATTACTGCAGGATAGTAGACAACAATCCAATGTTCAGACATCATTATGCAGGATGGTAGACAATAAACAGCCAGGTGTCGATTCATTACTGCAGGATGGTAGAAACAGTCCAGTGTTTCAGAATCATAACTGAAGGATGGTAGACAAACAGTCCAGTGTCAAGGACATCATTTCTGCAGGATGGTAGACAAAAGTCCAGTGTTTCAGACATCATTCTGCAGGGAATAGGTAGGCCAACAGTCCGTGTCAGGACTTCATTACTGCCAGGATGGTTGGACAATAACGCCAGTGTAGAAATCATTACTGCTGGATGGTAGACGAACAGTCCCAGTGTCAGACATCATTTACTGGCTGGATGGTAGACAACAGTCCAGTGTCAGACATCATTACTGCAGGATGGTAGACAATAACAGCCCAGTGTCAGACATCATTACTGCAGGATGGTAGACAACAGTCCAGTGTCAGACATCATTACTGCAGGATGGTAGACAACAGTCCAGTGTCAGACATCATTACTGCAGGATGGTAGACAACAGTCCAGTGTCAGACATCATTACTGCAGGATGTTAGACAATAACAGCCAGTGTTCAGACATCATTACTGCAGGATGGTAGACACAGGTCCAGTGGTCAGAATACTTAATGCAGGATGTAGGACAACAGTCCAGTGTCAGACATCATTACTGCCAGGATGGCAGGACAACAGTCAGTGTCAGACATCATTACTGCAGATGGTAGGACAAACAGTCCAGGGTAAGACATCATTACTGGAGAGATGTAGGACAACTGTACAGTGTCAGACACATTACCTGCTGGATGAGTAGACAAACAGTCCAGTGTCGACATTGTTACTGCAGGATGGTAGACAACAGTCAGTGTCAGACATCATTACTGCAGGATGGTAGACAACAGTCCAGTGTCAGACATCATTACTGCAGGATGGTAGACAACAGTCCAGTGTCAGACATCATTACTGCAGGATGGTAGACAATAACAGCCCAGTGTCAGACATCATTACTGCAGGATGGTAGACAACAGTCCAGTGTCAGACATCATTACTGCACGGATGGTAGACAACAGTTCCAGAGTCAGACTTCATTACTGCAGTGGATGGTAGACTGCCAGTCCAGTGTCAGGCCGTCATTACTGCAAGGATGGGTTGAAACAGTCCAGTGCTCAGAAATCATTACTGCAGGATGGTAGACAACAGTCCAGTGTCATACATCATTACTGCAGGATGGTAGACAACAGTCCAGTGTCAGACATCATTACTGCAGGATGTTAGACAATAACAGCCCAGTGTCGGACATCATTACTGCAGGATGGTAGACAACAGTCCAGTGTCAGACATCATTACTGCAAGATTGTAGACAACAGTCCAGTGTCAGACATCATTACTGCAGGATGGTAGACAACAGTCCAGTGTCAGGCATCATTACTGCAGGATGGTAGAAAACAGTCCAGTGTCAGGCATCATTACTGCAGGATGGTAGACAACAGTCCAGTGTCAGACATCATTACTGCAGGATGGTAGACAACAGTCCAAGTGTCAGACTCATTACGGCAGGTGGTAGACAACAGTCAAGTGTCAGACATCATTACTGCAGGTGGTAGACAACAGTCCCTGTGTCAGACATCATTACTGCAGGGACTGGTTAGACTAAACAGTCAGTGTCAGACATCATTACTGCAGGATGGTAGGACAACAGTCAGTGTCAGACATCATTACTGCAGGATGGTTGAGCAACAGTCAGTGTCAGGACATCATTACGCAGGATGGTAGAAACGAGTCCAGTGTCAGACATCATTACTGCAGGATGGTAGACAACAGTCCAGTGTCAGACATCATTACTGCAGGATGGTAGACAACAGTCCAGTGTCAGACATCATTACTGCAGGATGGTAGACAACAGTCCAGTGTCAGACATATTACTGCAGGATGGAAGACAACAGTCAGTGTCTGACTATCATTACTGCAGGATGGTAGACAACGTCCAGGGTCAGCAGCATTACTGCAGGATAGTGGACAAAGTCAGTGTCAGACATCATTACTGCAGGATGGTAGACAACAATCAGTGTCAGAAATCATTATGAAGGATGGTAACAATAACAGTCCAGTGTCAGACATCATTACTGCAGGATGGTAGACAACAGTCCAGTGTCAGACATCATTACTGCAGGATGTTAGACAATAACAGCCCACTGAAATACCTTTCTCTGATGTCAGTATGAAACTAAACGTCTTTCAGTATTTTATACTCCAGTAAGATTACTGGAAGTTTCATTATGTCACAAAAACATGTAAGACATCATGTAAATCTTTGTCTCTTGAGCACGTATAATGGAAGGTAAAACTTACATATTACTAATTACTGTCTGTCTATAATTATCATTTGTTTCTGGTGTGTTTTTGTTTTTGGACTAGACTAAGAACAAACTAAAAGTGGCGATGATCCCTAGAACTATTATGACTGGTCTGAGATCAAGCAATAGTGGCATTAGTCACTAGAAATATTATGAAGTGTTTCAGACCAGACTGTAGGGACGATGATTCCTATAACCTTCATGACTGGTTTAAGACCAGACTGTAGGGACGATGATCCCTACAACCCTAATGACTGGTTTAAGACCAGACTGTAGGGACGATGATCCCTACAACCTTCAGGACTTAAGACCAGGCTGTAGGGACGATGATCCCTACAACCTTCAGGACTTAAGACCAGGCTGTAGGGACGATGATCCCTACAACCTTCATGACTGGTTTAGACCAGACTGTAGGGACAACGATCCCTATAACCTTAATGACTGGTTTAAGACCAGACTGTAGGGACGACGATCCCTACAACCTTAATGACTGGTTTAAGACCAGACTGTAGGGACGACGATCCCTACAACCTTAATGACTGGTTTAAGACCAGACTGTAGGGACGATGATTATTACAACCTTTATGACTGGTTTAAGACCAGATTGCAAGAATGATGTTCCCTACAACCTTCAGGGCTGGTTTAAGACCAGACAGTAGGGACGATGATCCATACAACCTTTATGACTGGTAAGATCAGACTGTAGGGTCGATGATCCCTACAACCTCTATGACTGGTTTAAGACCAGACTTTAGGGACGACGATCCCTACAACATTAATGACTGGTTTAAGACCAGACTGTAGGGACGACGATCCCTACAACCTTAATGACTGGTTTAAGACCAGACTGTAGGGACGATGGTCTCTACAATCTTAATGACTGGTTTAAGACCAGACTGTAGGGACGATGATCCTTATAATCTTTATGACTGGTTTAAGACTAGACTGTAGGGTCGATGATCCCTACAACCTTTATGACTGGTTTAAGACCAGACTGTAAGAACGATGATCCCTAATGACTGGTTTAAGACCAGACTGTAGGGACGATAATCCCTACAACCTTTTTGACTGGTTTAAGACCAGACTGTAGAGACGATGATCCCTACAATCTTAATGACTGGTTTAAGACCAGACTGTAGGGACGATGATCCCTACAATCTTATTGACTGGTTTAAGACCAGACTGTAGGGACGATGATCCCTACAATCTTAATGACTGGTTTAAGAACAGACTGTAGGGACGATGATCCCTACAATCTTAATGACTGGTTTAAGACCAGACTGTAGGGACGATGATCCCTACAACCTTTTTGACTGGTTTAAGACCAGACTGTAGGGACGATGATCCCTACAACCTTAATGACTGGTTTAAGACCAGACTGTAGGGACGATGATCCATAAAGTCCTAATGACTGGTTTAAGACCAGACTGTAGGGACGATGATCCATAAAGTCCTAATGACTGGTTTAAGACCAGACTGTAGGGACGATGATCCCTACAACCTTCAGGACTGGTTTAAGACCAGACTGTAGGGACGACAATCCCTACAACCTTAATGACTGGTTTAAGACCAGACTATAGGGACGACGAACCCTACAACCTTAATGACTGGTTTAAGACCAGACTGTAAGAACGATGATCCCTAATGACTGGTTTAAGACCAGACTGTAGGGACGATGATCCCTACAACCTTTTTGACTGGTTTAAGACCAGGCTGTAGGGACGATGATCCCTACAATCTTAATGACTGGTTTAAGACCAGACTGTAAGGACGTTGATCCCTACAACCTTAATGACTGGTTTAAGACCAGACTGTAGGGACGATGATCCCTACAACCTTAATGACTGGTTTAAGACCAGACTGTAGGGACGATGATCCCTACAACCTTTATGACTGATTTAAGACCAGACTGTAAGAATGATGATCCCTAATGACTGGTTTAACACCTGACTGTAGGGACGATGATCCCTACAACCTTTTTAACTGGTTTAAGACCAGACTGTAGGGACGATGATCCCTTCAACCTTAATGACTGGTTTAAGACCAGACTGTAGGGACGATGATCCCTACAACCTTAATGACTGGTTTAAGACCAGACTGTAGGGACGATGATCCATAAAGTCCTAATAACTGGTTTAAGACCAGACTGTAGGGACGATGATCCATAAAGTCCTAATAACTGGTTTAAGACCAGACTGTAGGGACGATGATCCTACAACCTTAATGACTGGTTTAAGACCAGACTGTAGGGACGATGATCCATAAAGTCCTAATAACTGGTTTAAGACCAGACTGTAGGGACGATGATCCCTACAATCTTAATGACTGGTTTAAGACCAGACTGTAGGGACGATGATCCCTACAATCTTAATGACTGGTTTAAGACCAGACTGTAGGGACGATGATCCCTACAACCTTAATGCCTGGTTTAAGACCAGACTGTAGGGACGATGATCCATAAAGTCCTAATAACTGGTTTAAGACCAGACTGTAGGGACGATGATCCCTACAATCTTAATGACTGGTTTAAGACCAGACTGTAGGGACGATGATCCATAAAGTCCTAATAACTGGTTTAAGACCAGACTGTAGGGACGATGATCCCTACAATCTTAATGACTGGTTTAAGACCAGACTGTAGGGACGATGATCCATAAGTCCTAATAACTGGTTTAAGACCAGACTGTAGGGACGATGATCCATAAAGTCCTAATAACTGGTTTAAGACCAGACTGTAGGGACGATGATCCCTACAACCTTAATGACTGGTTTAAGACCAGACTGTAGGGACGATGATCCATAAAGTCCTAATAACTGGTTTAAGACCAGACTGTAGGGACGATGATCCCTACAATCTTAATGACTGGTTTAAGACCAGACTGTAGGGACGATGATCCCTACAATCTTAATGACTGGTTTAAGACCAGACTGTAGGGACGATGATCCCTACAACCTTAATGCCTGGTTTAAGACCAGACTGTAGGGACGATGATCCATAAAGTCCTAATAACTGGTTTAAGACCAGACTGTAGGGACGATGATCCATAAAGTCCTAATAACTGGTTTAAGACCAGACTGTAGGGACGATGATCCCTACAATCTTAATGACTGGTTTAAGACCAGACTGTAGGGACGATGATCCCTACAATCTTAATGACTGGTTTAAGACCAGACTGTAGGGACGATGATCCCTACAACCTTAATGCCTGGTTTAAGACCAGACTGTAGGGACGATGATCCATAAAGTCCTAATAACTGGTTTAAGACCAGACTGTAGGGACGATGATCCATAAAGTCCTAATAACTGGTTTAAGACCAGACTGTAGGGACGATGATCCATAAAGTCCTAATAACTGGTTTAAGACCAGACTGTAGGGACGATGATCCATAAAGTCCTAATAACTGGTTTAAGACCAGACTGTAGGGACGATGATCCATAAAGTCCTAATAACTGGTTTAAGACCAGACTGTAGGGACGATGATCCATAAAGTCCTAATAACTGGTTTAAGACCAGACTGTAGGGACGATGATCCATAAAGTCCTAATAACTGGTTTAAGACCAGACTGTAGGACGATGATCCATAAAGTCCTAATAACTGGTTTAAGACCAGACTGTAGGGACGATGATCCATAAAGTCCTAATAACTGGTTTAAGACCAGACTGTAGGGACGATGATCCATAAAGTCCTAATAACTGGTTTAAGACCAGACTGTAGGGACGATGATCCATAAAGTCCTAAAACTGGTTTAAGACAGACTGTAGGGACGATGATCCATTAAAGTCCTAATAACTGGTTTAAGACCAGACTGTAGGGACGATGATCCATAAAGTCCTAATAACTGGTTTAAGACCAGACTGTAGGGACGATGATCCATAAAGTCCTAATAACTGGTTTAAGACCAGACTGTAGGGACGATGATCCATAAAGTCCTAATAACTGGTTTAAGACCAGATTGTACTATAAAAAATGGCAGCACATATTTATTGCTTAAAGCTATACAATACTTGCAAAGGCATATTTATCCTCTAGAACTTATACAATAAAACAAGACATATTCGTGACCATGAGTTATTATACAGAAAATGACAAATCTTTATAAGCTGGAACCAAACAAAACAATACATCTCTCTGGCCTAAACCCACACAATAAGTTACAGCAATTTTTAGCAAGGAATTATTGATTATCAAGTAAGAAAATAATAGTGAGAAATCATAAGGGTAGTAATACGTTGGAGGTGGTCACCGCGCTGCTACCCTGACTTTATCTTCCCTCCTCGCTGACGGTCCCATCTTTGACACAGAGTTAGAATGGTCTAACTCTACCTCTGTTATCCTCTCCACCCTCAATAATCTTTAATCCAGCAACCACACCCTGCCCTGCAGCGCTGTGTGACCCTTGTGGGTTTAGTGCTTAGTTTTGGTTATAATAATAATAATGTAGGAAGTGCTTAACTCAAAAAATTTCTTAATAATAAAAATATCCCGCGGAGCTTTTCCGAAGAATCAAATAATAATGTACATTTTTTCTTTGTTTCCTTTATCGTCTTCCTTTCAGGCATCTTTATCTCTTTCTTGTATTTAGCTCTCTCTGTCTGCAGTAATTATTTTCTGATCTCTAAGTTTACCAAAGGACTAATACAGTGGAGATTAAAATTAAGGTATAAAATATTTATTACCTTCATGAAAGACTAACACTTATCAGTCTAGTTATTTTAATACAAACTTTCTTTATATATAGTATTATTCAAGGTACCCATCTACTTAGTGACCACTGATAGTATTATTCAAGGTAAACATCTACTTAGTGACCTCTGATAATATTATTCAAGGTAAACATCTACTTAGTGACCTCTCATAATATTATTCAAGGTAAACATCTACTTAGTGACCTCTCATAATATTATTCAAGGTAAACATCTACTTAGTGACCTCTGATAATATTATTCAAGGTAAACATCTACTTAGTGACCTCTGATAATATTATTCAAGGTAAACATCTACTTAGTGACCTCTGATAATATTATTCAAGGTAAACATCTACTTAGTGACCTCTCATAATATTATTCAAGGTAAACATCTACTTAGTGACCTCTCATAATATTAACTACTGTTACATAGCACAGGAGAATATGTTCAACACTTAATTTTTTTATATATTTTATTTAAAACATCTTATATAGTATACATAGATCTTTACATATGTTAACATATAGCAAATACTGAAAAATATATTACAAAATCCAACATTGCGCTGCCCTCCACAGTAATGCTGCATCCGGGTGAAAATTAACTGTTATGTTACCCGAACATCCTACACACAAGTATATTCCTTTATGTCACAACATACTGTAGACATATCAATGTTCAGAAGAACATATGGGAGGTGCAGAAACCTAGCCAATGTTGTCACATAAACCATGAAATATACTTACTGAAAATTACATATATCAAAGAAAGTGTTGAGAGTCATGCACCTGAAGCCGGCTGTCAACACTTATTACTCTGCTAGTTCACACTACCATTTATTAAACACTATCGTTAGTTACAAGTTGATAGTAACATAAATTACACAAATATAACGCTGCCAGCAATAATAAACTAATAGTGTTTTCTTGTAGTAAATCTTAAAGGAGCACTAAAGCCTCAAGGTCCAAAATGTTTAGAATAGCAATGTTTCGGTGGTCAAGTTTTTCCATTACTCATAAACTATAATTTTCAAAGGATACCATTAATTTTCTCCTCTTCTGAAAAATGCATTTAATAACAACACACATTATTATCTTGTTTATCAGCATCTTCTTCACTTATGATGGACTAGGAACGTCAAGCCTGGCAAGTCTCTTCAAGCCTGGCAAGTCTCGTCAAGCCTGGCAAGTCTCGTCAAGCCTGGCAAGCCTCGTCAAGCCTGGCAATTCTCGACCGGCTTCCCTTGCTCTCTGCTCATAATTTTTATCAGATTTTCTGGTATCAAGAAGTTTTCTAGTCTGCCTGGTCTCAGCAAGTTATCCAGGGTGCGTGGTATCAGCAAGTTATCCAGGGTGCGTGGTCTCAGCAAGTTATCCAGGGTGCGTGGTCTCAGCAAGTTATCCAGGGTGCGTGGTCTCAGCAAGTTATCCAGGGTGTGTGGTCTCAGCAAGTTATCCAGGGTGTGTGGTCTCAGCAAGTTATCCAGGGTGCGTGGTCTCAGCAACTTATCCAGGGTGTGTGGTCTCAGCAAGTTATCCAGGGTGTGTGGTCTCAGCAAGTTATCCAGGGTGCGTGGTCTCAGCAAGTTATCCATGGTGCGTGGTCTCAGCAAGTTATCCAGGCTGCGTGGTCTCAGCAAGTTATCCAGGGTGAGTGGTCTCAGCAAGTTATCCAGGGTGCGTGGTCTCAGCAAGTTATCCAGGGTGCGTAGTCTCAGCAAGTTATCCAGGGTGCGTGGTATCAGCAAGTTATCCAGGGTGCGTGGTCTCAGCAAGTTATCCAGGCTGCGTGGTCTCAGCAAGTTATCCAGGGTGCGTGGTCTCAGTAAGTTATCCAGGGTGCGTGGTCTCAGCAAGTTATCCAGGGTGCGTGGTCTCAGCAAGTTATCCAAGCTGTGTGGTCTCAGCAAGTTATCCAGGCTGTGTGGTCTCAGCAAGTTATCCAGGCTGCGTGGTCTCAGCAAGTTATCCAGGCTGTGTGGTCTCAGCAAGTTATCCAGGCTACGTGGTCTCAGCAAGTTATCCAGGCTGTGTGGTCTCAGCAAGTTATCCAAGCTGTGTGGTCTCAGCAAGTTATAAAGGCTGCGTGGTCTCAGCAAGTTATCCAAGCTGTGTGGTCTCAGCAAGTTATCCAGGCTTCTTGGTCTCAGTAAGTTATCCAGGCTGCGTGGTCTCAGCAAGTTATCCAAGCTGTGTGGTCTCAGCAAGTTATCCAGGCTTCTTGGTCTCAGTAAGTTATCCAGGCTGCGTGGTCTCAGGAAGTTATCCAGGGTGCGTGGTCTCATCAAGTTATCCAGGCTGCGTGGTCTCAGCAAGTTATCCAGGCTGCGTGATCTCAGCAAGTTATCCAGGCTGCGTGATCTCAGCAAGTTATACAGGCTGAGTGGTCTCAGGAAGTTATCCAGGTTGCGTGGTCTAAGCAAGTTATCCAGGTTGCGTGGTCTCAGCAAGTTATCCAGGCTGCGTGGTCTCAGCAGTTATCCAGGCTGTGTGGTCTCAGCAAGTTATCCAGGTTTCGTGGTCTCAGCAAGTTATCCAGGTTGCGTGTTCTCAGCAAGTTATCCAGGCTGCGTGATCTCAGCAAGTTATCCAGGCTGCGTGATCTCAGCAAGTTATACAGGCTGAGTGGTCTCAGGAAGTTATCCAGGTTGCGTGGTCTAAGCAAGTTATCCAGGTTGCGTGGTCTCAGCAAGTTATCCAGGCTGCGTGGTCTCAGCAAATTATCCAGGCAGCGTGGTCTCAGCAAGTTATCCAGGTTGCGTATTCTCAGCAAGTTATCCAGGCTGCGTGGTCTCAGCAAGTTATCCAGGCTGCGTGGTCTCAGGAAGTTATCCAGGTTGCGTGGTCTCAGGAAGTTATCCAGGCTGCGTGGTCTCAGCAAGTTATCCAGGTTGCGTGGTCTCAGCAAGTTATCCAGGCTGCGTGGTCTCAGGAAGTTATCCAGGTTGCGTGGTCTCAGCAAGTTATCCAGGCTGTGTGGTCTCAGCAAGTTATCCAGGTTGCGTGGTCTCAGCAAATTATCCAGGCTGCGTGGTCTCAGCAAGTTATCCAGGCTGCGTGATCTCAGCAAGTTATCCAGGCTGCGTGGTCTCAGGAAGTTATCCAGGTTGCGTGGTCTCAGGAAGGTATCCAGGGTGCGTGGTCTCAGCAAGTTATCCAGGTAGCGTATTCTCAGCAAGTTATCCAGGCTGCGTGGTCTCAGCAAGTTATCCAGGCTGCGTGGTCTCAGGAAGTTATCCAGGTTGCGTGGTCTCAGGAAGTTATCCAGGCTGCGTGGTCTCAGTAAGTTATCCGGGCTGCGTGGCCTCAGCAAGTTATCCAGCTCGCGTGGTCTCAGCAAGTTATCCAGGCTGCGTGGTCTCAGCAAGTTAACCAGCCTGCGTGGTCTCAGCAAATTAACTAGGCTGCGTGGTCTCAGCAAGTTATCCAAGCTGTGTGGCCTCAGCAAGTTATCCAGGCTTCGTGGTCTCAGCAAGATATACAGGCTGCGTGGTCTCAGCAAGTTATGCAGGCTGCTTGGTTTCAGCAAGTTATCCATGGTGTGTGGTCTCAGCAAGTTATCCAGGCTGCGTCGTCTCAGCAAGTTATCCAGGCTGTGTGGTGTCAGCAAATTAACCAGGCTGCGTGGTCTCAGCAAGTTATCCAGGCTGCGTTGTCTCAACAAGTTTTCCAGGCTCCGTGATCTCAGCAAGTTATCCAGGCTGCATGGTCTCAGCAAATTATCCAGGCTGCGTGGTCTCAGCAAGTTATCCAGGCTGCATGGTCTCAGCAAGTTATCCAGGCTGCGTGGTTTCAGCAAGTTATCCAGGCTGCGTGATCTCAGCAAGTTATTCAGGCTGCGTGGTCTCAGCAAGTTATCCAGGCTGCGTGGTCTCAGCAAGTTATCCAGGCTGCGTGGTCTCAGCAAGTTATCCAGGCTGCATGGTCTAAGCAATTTATCCATCCAGGCTGTGTGGTCCCAGCAAGTTATCTAGGCTGCGTGTTCTAAGCAAGTTATCCAGGCTGCGTGGTCTCAGCAAGTTATCCAGGCTGTGTGGTCTCTGGAAGCTATCCAGGGTGCCTGGTCTCAGGAAGTTATCCAGGGTGCGTGGTCTCAGCAAGGTATCCAGGCTGCGTGGCCTCAGCAAGTTATCCAGGCTGCGTGGTCTCAACAAGTTATCCAGGCTGCATGTTCTCAGCAAGTTATCCAGGGTGCGTTGTCTCGGCAAGTTATCCAGGCTGCGTGGTCTCAGCAAGTTATCCAGGCTGCGTGATCTCAGCATGTTATCCAGGCTGTGTGGCCTCAGCAAGTTATCCAGGCTGCGTGGCCTCAGCACGTTATCCAGGCTGCGTGGTCTCAGCAAGTTATACGGGCTGTGTGGTCTCAGCAAATTAACCAGGCTGCATGGTCTCAGCAAGTTATCCAAGCTGTGTGGCCTCAGCAAGTTATCCAGGCTGTGTGGTCTCAGCCAGTTATCCAGGCTGTGTGGTCTCGGCAAGTCATCCAGGCTGCGTGGTCTCAGCAAGTTATTTAGCCTTCTTGGTCTCAATAAGTTATCTGTGTTTAGATCTTAGAAAGTCTGCCAGCAGGTTGTCCAGCTATCCTGGTCGCTTCAATACATTGGAACCTCAAATTTCGAATGTATCACTTATCGAATTGTTCGAAAATCGAACGCTTTTTTCGAACCAACTTTGTTCCTATTATTGAACTCGCCCCTATTTTCGAACTGCCGGGTGCCGGATAGGTCCGGCAGCCCGCTGTGTCCATGTCCCCGCGCAGGCGCCGTAAGCCAGTCTGGTTTTGTTGATGCTTGAGTGAATACTAACCTGCGCTCTCTTTCAAACATTTTACGATTATTTCATTGTGCTTAGTGCTTGTGGGACTGTAAAATAAACTACAATGGGCCCAAAGAAACTTGCTAATGCTACCCCTGTGATAATGAAAGTGAGAAACTCAATACGTTTGAAGAAGGAAATAATACAGAAGTATGAGAGTGGGGTGAGACTTGTTTATTTAAATTTAGTAACACATAACTGAACACTGTATTTGTTGTGTGTATGTAAAACTATAATTAATCTCTACAAAATTAATTTTTTTTGTGAATATGTTTGGGTTTCTGGAACGGATTAATTGTATTTCCATTATTTCTTATCGGAAATATTACTTCGCTTTTCAGACTTTTCGAACTTAGAACTAGCTCCTGGAACGGATTAAGTTCGATATTTGAGGTTCCATTGTATATCCAAACTTCATCATCTTGGCAGGTTTTCCATGTTATCTTGTATCAGCAAGTTACCAAGTCTTCTTAAATACAGCAAGTTATGAATACGCTGAGGAAGGGGGGAAAGGGGAGCAAGTTATCCAGGGTTTGTAATCTTATCAAGTCATCCAGCATTACTGGTCTCTAAAAGTTATGAAATCTTCTGGGTATCAGCAAATTATCATTTCCAGCTTTCCAGGCGCCGTTAAGACTTCCAGTCTAAGCCTATGACGCATTTCTGAAAAAAAAATTATTTATTTTAAAAACAGAAAATACTAAAACAAAATAATAATCGAAAAAAATATAATCAAAACAAAAGAAACAAATAATCAAACGGAAAAAGTGAGTTAGAATTATAAAATTAATGAAATAATTACAAATCTCATTATTATTTAGTCAGTAAGGATTAGTTATTTTTCAAGAACATAAATGAATTTAATAATTCGATTGATTATTTTATCAAATGATAACTAATACAGTCAGAAGAATCATCTCGAGATGGTGACAATATTGTTGGTGTAGAGTGAGTGATGGTGACAGTAGTGTTTGTGTACAGTGAGAGATGGTGACAGTAGTATTTGTGTACAGTGAGAGATGGTGACAGTAGTGTTGGTGTACAGTGAGTGAAGGTGACAGTAGTGTTGGTGTACAGTGAGTGATGATGACAATAGTGTTGGTGTACAGTGAGTGATGATGACAGAAGTGTTGGAGGAGTGTGAGTGATGGTGACAGTTGTGTTGGTGTAGTGAGAGTGCTGATGACAATAGTGTTGATTATACCATAAATTTAATTAAGACTGCCATCCCCACGAGCCCCTTCATGGCGGGGCAGATGGCAGACCAGAGGCCTAGCTTCTCCATACGAGCCCCGAGAGGGCGGGGACTGTGGCTAGGCCTGGGGACAGTTGGTCCTAAAGATGAGGGGGTACTTGTACCTCCTCCCATGGGAGACTTACGTCTCGAGACACTCCCTGGATAGGGAGCCAAAGCCGTGTCACCACTACTTGGAAAAGACCCGGGCCGGGAGAGTACCGGCGAATAAAAAAAAAAGACAATAGTGTTGATGGAGAGTCAGTGATGGTGACAGTACTGTTGCAGTGTGAGTGATGGTGACAGTTGTGTTGGTGTAGTATGAGTGATGGTGACAGTAGTGTCGGAGGAGTGTGAATGATGGTGACAGTAGTGTTGGAGGAGTGTAAGTGATGGTGACAGTGTTGGCATAGAGTGAGTGATGGTGACAGTAGTGTTGGTATAGTGTGAGTGATAGTGACAGTAATGTTGATGTAGTGTGAGTGATGGTGACAGTAGTGTTGGAGGAGTGTAAGTGATGGTGACAGTAGTGTTGGTATAGTGTGAGTGATGGTGACAGTAGTGTTGGTATAGTGTGAGTGATATTGACAGTACTGTTGGTGGAGTGTGAATGATAGTGACAGTAGTGTTGGAGGAGTGGGAGTGATGGTGACAGTGTAGGTATAGGGTGAGTGATGGTGACAGTAGTGTTGGTGGATGTGTGAAGTGATAGTGACAGTAGTGTTGGTATAGGTGAGATGGTGACAGTTAGTGTTGGACAGTGTGAGTGATGGTAAGGTTGGTGGATGTGAATGATAGTGACAGTAGTGTTGGCGGGAGGAGTGTGAGTGATGGTGACAGTAGTGTGGGGAGGTGAGTGTGGTGTTAAGTGTTGGAGACTGTAGTGATTAAGTGTAAGTAGTGTGGAGATGAGTTGATGGTGACAGTAGTGTTGGTATAGTGTAGTGATGGTGACAGAGTAGTGTTGGAGGAGTGGTGAGTGATGGTGACAGTAGTGTTAGTACGTGTGAGTGATGGTGACAGTAGTCTTGAGTGAGTGTGATGATGGTGATCAGTAGTGTTGGTGTAGTGTAGTGATGTGACAGTAGTGTTGTTGTAGTGTGAGTGATGGTGACAGTAGTGTATGTTGTATGGATGGTGAATGTAGTTGGACAGTGTGAGTGTGATGGTACAGGTGTAGGAGGTGATGTGTGACAGTAGTGTTGGTGGAGTGTGAGTGATGGTGACAGTAGTGTGAGGTAGTGTGAGTGATGTGACAGTAGTGTTGGTGAGTGTGAGTGATGGTGACAGTAGTGTTGGTGTAGTGTGAGTGATGGTGACAGAGTGTTGGTATAGTGTGAGTGATATGTGACAGTAGTGTTGAAGTGTGTGAGGTGACATTGTGGACAGTAGAGTATGTGCAGTAGTGTTAGGGAAGTGTGAGTGATGGTGACAGTAGTGTGAGATGTGGTGTGTGACATAGTGTTGAGGTTGAGTGAGCACATAGTGTTGGTGTAGTGTGAGTGATAGTGGAGAGAGTTGTGGGTGGTGAGTGATGGTGACAGAGTGTTAGATGTGAGTGATGGTGAAGTATGTGGGGGAAATGTGAGTGATGGTGCAGTAGTGTTGGTGGTAGTGTGAGTGATAGTGACAGTAGTGTTGTAGTGTGTGAATGTGGACAGTAGTGTTGGAGTGTGAGTGATAGTGACAGTAGTGTTGGATGGAGTGTGAGTGATGGTGACAATAGTGTTGGAGGAGTGTGAATGATGGTGACAGTAGTGTTGGAGAAATGTGAGTGATGGTGACAGTAGTGTTGGAGGAGTGTGGTGAGGTGACATAGTGTTGGAGAGTGTGATGAGTGATAGTGATGTTGGTGGAGGTGTGAGTGATGTGACAGTAGTGTTGGAGGGAAGTGTGAATGATGAGTGACAGTAGTGTTGAGGAGTGTAGGATGAAGTGACAGTGTGTTGGAGAGTGTGAGTGATGGTGACAAGTAGTGTTGGTATAGTGTGAGTGATAGTGACAGTCAGTGTTGGTGGAGTGTGAGTGATGGTGACAGTAGTGTTGGAGGAGTGTGAGTGATGGTGACAGTAGTGTTGGTAGGAGTGTGAGTGATGGTGACAGTAGTGTTTGTGTGAGTGTGATGTGAGTGAAGTAGTGTTGGGTATAGTGTGAGTGATGGTGACAGTAGTGTTGGTATAGTGTGAGTGATGGTGACAGTAGTGTTGGTAGAGTGTGAGTGATGGTGACAGTAGTGTTGGTATAGTGTGAGTGATGGTGACAGTAGTGTTGGTATAGTGTGAGTGATGGTGACAGTAGTGTTGGTAGTGTGATGATAGTGAGATGGTGGACAGTGAGTGTTTGTCAGTAGTGTTGGAGGAGTGGGATGGCAGTAGTGTTGGTAGTAGTGTGAGTGATGGTGACAGTAGTGTTGGTAGTAGTGTGAGTGATGGTGACAGTAGTGTTGGGATAGTGTGAGTGATAGTGACAGTAGTGTTGGAGTGAGTGTGAGGATGGTGACAGTAGTGTTGGTAGTGTGATGATAGGTACAGTAGTGTTGGTGGATGTGAAGTGATAGTGACAGTAGTGTTGGAGTGTAGTGTGAGTGATGGTGACGTAGTGTTGGTAGTGTGTGAGTAGTGTGAGTGAGTGGATGAGAAGTGTTGGTGGAGTGTGATGATAGTGACAGTAGTGTTGGAGGTGAGATGTGAGTGATGGTGACAGTAGTGTTGGTTAGTGTGAGTGATTGGTGACAGTAGTTGTAGGAGGAGTGTGAGTGATGGTGACAGTAGTGTTGGTACAGTGTGAGTGATGTATGACAGTAGAGTTTGTAATGGAAAGTGTGAGTGATGGTGACAGTAGTGTTGGTGTAGTGTGAGTGATGGTGAACGTAGTGTTGGTATAGTGTGAGTGATGGTGACAGTAGTGTTTGTGTAGTGTGAGTGGTTTAGACAGTAGTGTTGGCACAGTGTGAGTGATGGTGACAGTAGTGTAGGAGGAGTAAGAGTGATGGTGACAGTAGTGTTGGTGGAGTGTGAGTGATGGTGACAGTAGTGTTGGAGGAGTGTGAGTGATGGTGACAGTAGTGTTGGTGGAGTGTGAGTGATGGTGACAGTAGCGTTGGAGGAGTGTGAGTGATGGTGACAGTAGTGTTGGAGGAGTGTTGAGTATGTGACAGTAGCGTTGTGTGAGTGTGAGTGTGGTGTGACAGTGGTGTTGGAGGAGTGTGAGTGATTGTGACAGTAGGTTGTGGGAGTGTGAGTGATTGTGACAGTAGTGTTGGAGGAGTGTGAGTGATAGTGACAGTAGTGTTGAGGAGTGTGAGTGATGGTGACATTGTGTTGGTGAGTGTGAGTGATGTGGCAGAAGTGTTGGAGGAGTGTGAGTGATGTGACAGTCAGTGTTGGTATAGAGTGTGAGTGATGGTGACAGTACTGTTGGAGATGTGAGTGATGGTGACAGTAGTGTTGGTGGTATGTGTGAGTGATGGTGACAGTAGTGTTGAGGAGTTGAATGATAGTGACAGTATGTTGGAGGAGTGTGAGTGATGGTGACAGTAGTGTTGGTTGGAGTGTGAGTGATGGTGACATTAGTGTTGGAGGAGTGTGAATGATATTGACAGTAGTGTTGGTTGAGTTGAGTGATGGTGACAGTAGTGTTGGTAGGAGTGTGAGTGATGGTGACAGTAGTGTTTTATGAGTGTGAGTGATGGTGATAGTAGTGTTGCGTGGAGTGTAAGTGATGTGCAGTAGTTTGGAGAATGTGAATGATATGACAGTATTTGTTGAGAGTTGTGATATGTAGTGACAGTAGTGTTGGATGATTTGTGAGTGGTGGTGACAGTGTGTTGGTTATAGTGTGCAGTGATGGTCGACTTAGTTGTTGTGTGGAGTTTGAGTGATGGTGCAGTAGTGTTGGAGGAGTGTGAGTGATGGTGACAGTAGTGTTGGTGGAGTGTGAGTGATGGTGACAGTAGCGTTGGAGGAGTGTGAATGACAGTGACAGTAGTGTTGGAGGAGTGTGAGTGATGGCGACAGTAGTGCTGGAGGAATGTGAGTGGTGGTGACAGTAGTGTTGGAGGAGTGTGAATGATAGTGACAGCAGTGTTGGAGGAGTGTGAGTGATGGTGACAGTAGTGTAGGAGGAGTGTGAATGATAGTGACAGTAGTGTTGGAGGAGTGTGAATGATAGTGACAGAAGTGTTGGAGGAGTGTGAATGATAGTGACAGTAGTGTTGGAGGAGTGTGAATAATAGTGACAGTAGTGTTGGAGGAGTGTGAGTGATTATGACAGTAGTGTTGGAGGAGTGTGAGTGATGGTGACAGTAGTGTTGGAGGAGTGTGAGTGATGGTGACAGTAGTGTTGGAGGAGTGTGAGTGATGGTGACAGTAATGTTGGTGGAGTGTGAATGATAGTGACAGTAGTGTTGATGGAGTGTGAGTGATGGTGACGTAGTGTTGGTGTTAGTGTGAGTGATGGTGTCAGTAGTGTTTGTGTAGTGTGACAGTGACAGTAGTGTTGGTGTAGTGTGAGTGATGGTGACATTAGTGTTGGTGTAGTGTGTGATAGTGACAGTAGTGTTGGTGTAGTGTGAGTGATAGTGACAGTAGAGTTCGTGTAGTGAAAAAATGTGAGTGATGGTGACAGTAGTTTTGGCATAGTGTGAGTGATAGTGAGAGTAGTGTTGGTGAAGTGTGAGTGATATTGACAGTAGTGTTGTTAGGATGTACATATGTGCTCAGTTCAAGTCTTGATTGTCAAACTACTGTAATTATCGCTTGTCGCTCGTTATACTGCCGGCTTCTGAGCTGTGCTGTCCACGGGGCTATCACGTGATCGAGGGGGGGGTGTCCTCACCTCTCGTGAAGTATTCAGTCTGCTCTAGACTCTCTTGGTGGTTGGACAGATTGTCTGTCTCATTATTCTTGTTAGTTCTGTAGAACTCTGTTCACAGAACATTGTATAGACTTTGTGATTTTCGACATTGTACTGAGGTTGTGTGTCACATAGACACTCTGAACATCTCAGGTCCTGAGCTATAGCTTCTGACCTAATTTTGTACTGGTTTCTGTGTATTTTCACAGTCGGGTTTTTCCTATGCTGAACTTAGATTCAGTATTATGGGAGTTTTGTAACTTTTGTGGAGGATCTGCTGATGGTCCCTACTTAGTGTCGTTATATTATCTCCTTGATCCTGATTGTGTCGCAGTCGCTTGTTATATGGCAATTGGGCTTAGCATTCTTTTCATTGTTCAAGCAGACTGTTCTGGTTGCCAGTCGGTCAAGAAGTTAGTTTATGTGAGGACTTTGTCAGTCACTTGCTTAAGTCTAGTCGAGTCGTGAGACATAGTGAACTACTTAGAGCACTTACACGCATACACAAACTTACTTGTATATATTTGTAATATCTTATTAAATGTTAATGTACCAGACGGTACTTAAGAATTATAAATGTGATATGTGCTTTCAGCACAGTAATATTGAACTCGAGAGATTGATTTTATTTTCATTACTGTGATTGATTTAATTTACTTTGATAATATACCTCTAGACTTAATAAATTTATTAAATTTTTATTTCTCTAGTTAGTAGCCTACCAGTTGTAATCCTGAAGCACTATTGAATAATACTGAATTTTAATGGATAATTAGACAAGGATACTGACTACTTGTTACGAAAACCCAGTAACAGGCTGGATGCTAGAA
The DNA here is from genome assembly GCF_026875155.1 of Cherax quadricarinatus. Lineage (NCBI taxonomy): Eukaryota > Metazoa > Arthropoda > Malacostraca > Decapoda > Parastacidae > Cherax > Cherax quadricarinatus. Next base: position 37,587,199 of record NC_069437.1, on the reverse strand, counting down.
GGGCAGTCCTTTCTAGTATTCACTGGAGATCTCTAAGCTTTTAGAATCGCGTTTTTTGTAACAGTAGTGTTGGTATAGTGTTACTGATAGTGACAGTAGTGTTGGAGGAGTGTGAGTGATGGTGAGAGTAGTGTTGGAGGAGTGTGAGTGATGGTGGCAGTAGTGCTGGAGGAGTGTTAGTGATGGTGACAGTAGTGTTGGAGGAGTGTGAGTGATGGTGGCAGTAGTGCTGGAGGAGTGTTAGTGATGGTGGCAGTAGTGTTGGAGGAGTGTGAGTGATGGTGGCAGTAGTGCTGGAGGAGTGTTAGTGATGGTGGAACATTCACCTGGCAGGTGTCATGCATCACCTGGAGTTTTACAAGTAATCAGGTTTGATTTGAGTAAGTGGAGGTGTTGCTTAGGATGCCAGATTGAGCAATGTTGCTTCAGCTCCTTGGATTAAAAGCCTTTCAGCAGAATGACGTCACATTTATTAAAGAGAAAAGAATTGAAAACTGGACTCCTCTTCCTTGGATCAAAATATTATAATCACCTTTAAGGGATAAGATAAAAATATGACATTGACATACGACATGTTAGTAAGACACTGACATAAGACATGTTAGTAAGATACTGACATAAGACATGTTAGTAAGACACTGACACAAGACTTGTTAGTAAGATACTGACATAAGACTTATTAGTATGAGACTGAAATGAGACATATCAGTAAGACACTGACATGAGACATGTTAGTAAGACACTGAAATAAGACATGTTAGTAAGACACTGACATAAGACATGTTAGTAAGATACTGACATAAGACATGTTAGTAAGAAACTGACATAAGACATGTTAGTAAAACACTGAAATAAGACATGTTAGTAAGACACTGACATAAGACAAGTTAGTAAGACACTGACACAAGACATGTTAGTAAGACACTGACATAAGACATGTTAGCAAGACACTGAAATAAGACATGTTAGTAAGACACTGACATAAGACATGTTAGTAAGACACTGACATAAGACATCTTAGTAAGACACTGAAATAAGACATGTTAGTAAGACACTGACATAAGACAAGTTAGTAAGACACTGAAATAAGACATGTTAGTAAGACACTGACATAAGACAAGTTAGTAAGACACTGAAATAAGACATGTTAGTAAGACACTGACATAAGACAAGTTAGTAAGACACTGAAATAAGACATGTTAGTAAGACACTGACATAAGACAAGTTAGTAAGACACTGAAATAAGACATGTTAGTAAGACACTGACATAAGACAAGTTAGTAAGACACTGAAATAAGACATGTTAGTAAGACACTGACATAAGACAAGTTAGTAAGACACTGAAATAAGACATGTTAGTATGAAACTGACATAAGACATGTTAGTAAGACACTGACATGAGACTTATTAGCAAGACACTGACATGAGACATGTTAGTAAGACACACGAGTCATGTGAACAAGACACTGACATGAGAAAGTCACATGCGAGTGTTTCTGTAGCCATGTTACACAGCTGTTCATGTTGTTCCTCGTTGATAGTGACAGTGGTTGTCACTGTCAACCATTGCTTCACCGTGACACTGTGGTCAGCCAGGCCATGGATCACATCTTGTATACCTTCCATTGTCAGTTTGCTGAACTCACAAATGATATTCCTGTACCTGGAAGTATTAATGTAGCTGTAGTTAGGTTAGGATGAGTTGGGGACCAGTTTACTAAATGTTTTTTTAATTATAGTAGTTTTTTTTAATGAGTGGACATCATGCTGCCGTCGGCAGGTGTCTTGAGCCAACCTTAGCCCTACTGTCTGATGTCTCGCTCTAGGAGAGTTTGACTTTGAGTCTCGAGAAACGTTCAGCTCTATCTAATGATAAGACACATATGCAACAGTTAGGTATCTTTATTTCGAAACGTTTCGCCTACACAGTAGGCTTCTTCAGTCGAGTACAGAAAAGTTGATAGAAGCAGAAGATACTTGAAGACGATGTAATCAGTCCATCACCCTTAAAGTTTTGAGGTGGTCAGTCCCTCAGTCTGGAGAAGAGCATTGTTCCGTTGTCTGACAACGTTTCAGACAACGGAACAATGCTCTTCTCCAGACTGAGGGACTGACCACCTCAAAACTTTAAGGGTGATGGACTGATTACATCGTCTTCAAGTATCTTCTGCTTCTATCAACTTTTCTGTACTCGACTGAAGAAGCCTACTGTGTAGGCGAAACGTTTCGAAATAAAGATACCTAACTGTTGCATATGTGTCTTACCTAACAACCTGTCGGTATTTTATACCATTTCAATGTTCATTCTATCTAATGAGTTGGATGGTTGAAGGGAAAGGTAGTTTCTTTATTGTTCAGTGTTACAGCAGCAAGCTATAAATGGACGTGGAGGCTAGTCCTGGCTATTACAGCACTTTTGGGGAGGGGGTGTGGCATGCAAAGAGTATGTTACAATTTATTCGGCGTATGTCACACTCCCATATAGGCTGCCTCCCAACCAACGAACCGGATGATAAAGGTTTAATGATCAATAGGGCACCCGTCGTTAAATCAGTACCTTGGTTCATTGACAAATCACAGGCAAGCCTGCCAAAGCTGAATCAACGTGGTTCGCTTGTGGTAAGCATTGGCAGACTTGCCTACCTGCTGGTTGAGTACAGTGTACTCTGGCTTCTGCTTCTCCATCTCTCACCATGGTGTACACTTATCATTTTTCTATCTGTACACGTTGTACATAGTGTACATATCTGTATATAGTGGGTGAAGGTAATATATACATTACAGTCTACTGCTGAGTTTGTTAGCTCCAATTCCCATTACGACGGGGTCGCGATACTTGTTATTCCATCGTCATGGTTATTTAAGTAAATTATGAACAACGTTGGGCCTAAAAATGATCCTTGTGAAACGCCATTTGTAAATGATCGCAGTTCAAATTTCACTCCATTTATGAAAACTCTCAGGTTTCTATTCATGAGCAATGCCTCGATCTATGTTAGAATTTTTGTTATTATACCATGAGCTACCACTTGTGAAATCCATATAATCAATATATTCTATGTCTTTATGTTGATGGATGAAGGTCGGTAAATCTGTCAGGCAGGAACGACCTCTTAAGGTGAATCCATGATGTAATTCATTAATGAAAATATGCTCATCGAGATGACTTCTTATTTTACAGGCTATAAGTGATTCTAATAATTTACATACTTTTGGCGTCAGGCTTATTGAATGGTAATTTGATTGAACTGATTTACATATAGGAATTATATCAGCCATCTTACACATCTTCGGCTCAACATCACTTTGGATCGATGGGTTAAACATGTTTGTTAGCACTTTTTAAGTACTCTTGAATGCAATTCGTAGGGCCAAGGGACTTATTTCGTTTTAGTTTGTCTACTTGTGTGGTAACTATGTCCCTCGTGACTGTAAAATTACTTAATTTATTTTCTCCAGGACCTGAAAAATTATTAATTGATAGACTTCATTCATGTCTTCTTGTGTGAAGACTTACAGGAAAAAACTATTAAAAGGCACAGTTACTGCTCATTACCAGTAAGCTATCCATACCTAGATGTCAGTCTTCCTATTTTTTCTCTTATCTTTGTCTTATACACTTTAAGATTTGTCCTATATTCACTGGCTACTTTAATTCCATAGTACGTTTAGTCTTTCTAATCCCCTCCCCCTTTTTTTACCTCATTTAATAAGAGTAAAAGTGATTGTACTCACCCTCCTGGTGGTTGTAGCTTCTGGAAGACCTCACATGCGTGACTCACATCAATATCACTCATATCAGTCAGGTACAGCGTCACCCACTTCCGTGTCCTAGGTAGTGACACCAAAGCTGCCGTGGATACTCCCACTGACATTTTTATATCTGTGGTGATACACCATTCAGTCACTACCCATCATCTCTCTCGTAATGCATACCACAACTATCAACATCACACATGTAAGGATACACTGTACTCTCTATATCTTATACCCCTGCAACCACTCGTTACACCCACTCCTGCACCACTCCAGCACCACTCCAGCACCACTCCAGCACCACTCCTGCACCACTCCAGCACCACTCCAGCACCACTCCTGCACCACTCCAGCACCACTCCAGCACCACTCCAGCACCACTCCAGCACCACTCCTGCACCACTCCTGCACCACTCCAGCACCACTCCAGCACCACTCCAGCACCACTCCAGCACCACTCCTGCACCACTCCAGCACCACTCCTGCACCACTCCAGCACTATGAACTTCACATCTCTCACCACTCATCGTGTTTCTCATTACACTAGCACCAAAACTATTCTCATCACAGAGGCAGTGAAATATTACGCTGTCACCACTGTGTTGATATCCACAACATCTAGTACATCAAGCCTCTAGTGATACACCACACTGTTACTACCATAATGTTTTTCTTTGCATTACTACCATTATCATGAACATTACACCTATAATGATACTCCTTTTTATCTGAAACCACCATGTCTCTCATCACACACACCACTACCATGAGCATCACATTTGTGATACATTATACTGTTACAACCAACCATATATCACAACACATCAGTTCCAATACCATGAATATGGCATCTCTAGTGACACCATACTGTCACGACCTACCACGGCTCATCACACCTAAACTAACATTACGAAAATCACACCTGCAATGATACACTGTACCATCACTACCCACCATTCATAATCACAGCAACACCATGAAAGTCATGGTATCCTCCAGTGCCATGAACCATGCTAATCCTAACGTCTACTTCCTCTTCTCTGCCAGTGACGTGGGCTTAAAGCATCTTAGCTTTACAAGCAGCTTATTTTATTACATAATTTTGACTAGCACTACCAGCTGGGTAGGGTAGTAGAGAAAAAGGTGGTCCTATTAGCTAGTTTTTTTTACCACTTCCCATCTGATGAATGTAGACTGACCCTCATCTAACAGAGTTCTAGGAGGAAGAGCTCTACTGTGAGCTGATGACTGATGATATGCAACAAATCCTGCATGCCATGAATCATCAGCTTTAAGCGCAGCTGCAACTTAATCAGTTAAGAGTGTGGGAAGAGCGTGTTACTTGAGTCTGCTGAAGCAAATAAGTTTACCTGTACTGTTTTTTCATTAAACTACTCATATTATGGTATATGACAAAATTATCGTAAATACTGTACATACCTGTACATAACATTGATGATGGGAATACATGAGAATCTGAAAGCAATCATTAATTGACTGTACACTCGCTGGTACTCTTCCTTGACCATGTACAGCAGGCCTTTGAACACTGCTAGTGTTCATAGTAATACCACAATAAGCATCACACTAGCACACCTACTATTAGCCTCATCACTAGCACTACCAGGAACACACTTCACGTACAGAAAGAGAAAGGGAACTTTCCACCATTATCATCAGTATTAGCACCAGCGGTAACACCATCAAACATAATTCAATATATTACACAATCCATCACTAGCACCACTAGTTCCACCAAATAGAACTATTATTAATATCAAGAACATCAGGAACGCAGAGAACAACCAGTTGCACCATCATCAGCACTTGCATAGTAACTGCTTATCTGGCAGGATATCGCACAATCACTAGCCCTGCAACTAGAATCACCATTAGCATAGGAGTCGGTAAAATGTCCCTAACTAGTAAACTAGCAGTACAACTATCACATCCACTAGCACAACCAGCATCACTTTACCAAACAGTGATAGTCATCTCACACTCCAACAGTACCAGTTGTCCCATGGATAACGCCATCAATGACCATTACATACAGTAAGAGGCAATAGACCCACTACGAGAACTTCCATTACCACCATCTCACACAGAGAAGCAGGACGCCGTCCACAGCTAACACCAATGCTAGCGCCAATGATAGTACTATCACTACTAGTATCCCGAAAATGAGACTAAAATGCTCACCCATCACTAGTTCCATCATCAGCACTGTCACAGAGATTTGATGCATTCCATAACTAACTCCACTAGTACTACAGGTAACACCATTACACATCCTGTGATTGAAACGACACAGTCTTCCACTACCAGGAATACTTGAACCACCACAAGGGTAAGAGGCAGATAAGAGTCATGCACCAGTACCGTCACTGGCATTACAGTTAACACCACTAATTACATTACCACAACTAGGACTCTCACTTGTATTACCACTAGGATTACCACAAGGTCACTAGCACCACAAGTAACACTATAACAAGCACAGTACCACCACCAGCAATGCCATTTGCACCAACAGACAATCATACAGTTTGAGAATCTGGAAACAGTTCATCATTAATACCACACTTTCACCTCTTGTAACACCGTCATACACAGCAGGAGACAGTACAGAGTCAACAAACTAGCACCACCGTACACTGTACAAGGTGAGATGCTTCTTGTAACACCGCCACTCTCAGTAAATGTATCACAGTAAGAGACAGAACACTGGCACCACGAACATCACCAACTGTAACCACAACTGACCACACCAATATTACCACTGACAGTCCCCGCAGCAACGCCACAATTACCGCCGTTTGTCAGACAGTTCATGACTAACAGTGACTGTCATCACCAGCAATACCATCACAAACCTGGTTAAACAAAAACACAATCTATCACTAACGCGAACTATAGCGCCATTACATTCACCATTACATTCACCATTACATTCACCATTACATTCATTATCACTGGCAACAAAACAGTAAGACAGGGTAGATATTTTAGTACCTCTATCATTGCAACTAGCACAACACTAGATCTACATATAGGCCTACAAAAGAATGTTTCTTTATTAGGCCTTCATGTGTAGGAGTACACATCGCCCTATAGATGTAGGCTAACATATTTAGGGCTACATATAAAGGCCTACATATGTATAGCGACACATTTAAGCCTATATATAGACGTCTACACATTTAGGTCTAGACTTGCACATGTAGATCTTAACATGTAGGTTTGCACAGATAGGCCTGTACATGTAGACCTACGCATACATGACCATACATATTGAGCAGAATATGTAAGCACCACTAGCAACACATACACAGTAAGACACAGGATACAGTAGTACACTCACTGAGGTCATAAAGACGAGATAATGTTGAGGTTACAACAGCCTGTAGCTGCGGCAGGAGGCGGCGAGCGTGGTCATCACTCACCACAGTCAGGTAGAGATACTTCAGGCTGCCAGGCAACAGTGACACACCATCACCAGAAAGATGACCACGGAACATCACCAGGTCATCCCTGTCGAAGAATAAAACACTTCTGAGTACCTCAGTATTCCCGACTCACCAGTAACACTGTAATACTGTATATTACACAAAGTAGTGGTGATCAGCTACTATGTAACACAGAGTATTATACCAAAGAGTGGTCAGGAAAAGCTATGTAATGAAGTGTTTTCTCAACTTTTTTTTCAGTAATGACACCCTCAAGTCACATATTCTGTGGCACATCTAGTCACTTTTCTATCAGAAGCACTTCCATACAGTACTTAGTCTTAATAATAATAACATTAATAGCAAAATCATACAAGTGTATAAACACACATACAGAATATAAAATATACAAGCCTGCTAGTGTATGACACAAACAGAATAGTCACAATAAAATAAACGAAACAAACAGAAACTAACTTGTGTTTTGTGAACACAGAAAATCCCAATTTACATAAGTAAGTGAGGCAAAATTACATGAAACTTACCAGAGCTCATTTTACAACTTGAGGACGTACATTCTTAATGTCTGTTGAGAATTCGTCCAAAGACACATCCTTATGCTTTAGTTTCAGACTGGCATCATAATGCATTCAGTCAGTTCGTCTTCTGTGAGACTGAACTTCGACGGTCTTGATACTAACGTTATAAATGTATTTCTCTACCAGTCACAGTCCTCCTTACATAAGTTTCTCAACCAGTCACAGTCCTCCTTACATAAGTTTCTCAACCAGTCACAGTCCTCCTTACATAAGTTTCTCAACCAGTCACAGTCCTCCTTACATAAGTTTCTCAACCAGTCACATTTCCTCCTTACATAAGTTTCTCAACCAGTCACAGTCTCGCCTTACATAAGTTTCTCAACCAGTCACAGTCCTCCTTACATAAGTTTCTCAACCAGTCACAGTCCTCCTTACATAAGTTTCTCACCCAGTCACAGTCCTCCTTACATAAGTTTCTTAACCAGTCACAGTCCTCCTTACATAAGTTTCTCAACCAGTCACGGTCCTCCTTACATAAGTTTCTCAACCAGTCACAGTCCTCCTTACATAAGTTTCTCAACCAGTCACAGTCCTCCTTACGTAAGTTTCTCGACCAGTCACAGTCCTCCTTACATAAGTTTCTCAACCAGTCACAGTCCTCCTTACATAAGTTTCTCAACCAGTCACAGTCCTCCTTACATAAGTTTCTCAACCATCACAGTCCTCCTTACATAAGTTTCTCAACCAGTCACAGTCCTCCTTACATAAGTTTCTCAACCAGTCACAGTCCTCCTTACATAATTTCTCAACCAGTCACAGTCCTCCTTACATAAGTTTCTCGACCAGTCACAGTCCTCCTTACATAAGTTTCTCAACCAGTCACAGTCCTCCTTACATAAGTTTCTCAACCAGTCACAGTCCTCCTTACATAAGTTTCTCAACCAGTCACAGTCCTCCTTACATAAGTTTCTCAAAAAGTCACAGTCCTCCTTACATAAGTTTCTCGACCAGTCACAGTCCTCCTTACATAAGTTTCTCAACCAGTCACAGTCCTCCTTACATAAGTTTCTCAACCAGTCACAGTCCCTCCTTACATAAGTTTCTCAACCAGTCACAGTCCTCCTTACATAAGTTTCTCAACCAGTCACAGTCCTCCTTACATAAGTTTATCAACCAGTCACAGTCCTCCTTACATAAGTATCTCAACCAGTCACAGGTTTCCTTACATAAGTTTATCAACCAGTCACAGTCCTCCTTACATAAGTATCTCAACCAGTCACAGGTTTCCTTACATAAGTTTCTCAACCAGTCACAGTCCTCCTTACATAAGTATCTCAACCAGTCACAGGTTTCCTTACATAAGTTTATCAACCAGTCACAGTCCTCCTTACATAAGTATCTCAACCAGTCACAGGTTTCCTTACATAAGTTTCTCAACCAGTCACAGTCCTCCTTACATAAGTATCTCAACCATCACAGTTTCCTTACATAAGTTTCTCAACCAGTCACAGTCCTCCTTACATAAGTATCTCAACCAGTCACAGGTTTCATTACATAAGTTTCTCAACCAGTCACAGGTTTCCTTACATAAGTTTCTCAACCAGTCACAGTCCTCCTTACATAAGTATCTCAACCAGTCACAGGTTTCATTACATAAGTTTCTCAACCAGTCACAGTCCTCCTTACATAAGTATCTCAACCAGTCACAGGTTTCATTACATAAGTTTCTCAACCAGTCACAGGTTTCCTTACATAAGTTTCTCAACCAGTCACAGTCTTCCTTACATAAGTATCTCAACCAGTCACAGGTTTCATTACATAAGTATCTCAACCAGTCACAGGTTTCATTACATAAGTATCTCAACCAGTCACAGGTTTCATTACATAAGTATCTCAACCAGTCACAGGTTTCATTACATAAGAAATCTCAACCAGTCACAGGTTTCATTACATAAGTATCTCAACCAGTCACAGGTTTCATTACATAAGTATCTCAACCAGTCACAGGTTTCATTACATAAGTATCTCAACCAGTCACAGGTTTCATTACATAAGTATCTCAACCAGTCACAGGTTTCATTACATAAGTATCTCAACCAGTCACAGGTTTCATTACATAAGTATCTCAACCAGTCACAGGTTTCATTACATAAGTATCTCAACCAGTCACAGGTTTCATTACATAAGTTTATCAACCAGTCATAGTCTTCCCTACATAAGTTTGGGAAATACTACTGAATTTTTTTCTGCCAGTACTTCAAGATGTTCAAAAATCAACGACATAATGATGTTATTCACTGTTGTAGGAACATGTGGAAATATATCTATACTGCTTTCCTTCACTCTGACACCTGGAGTTTACGTGGAGAGGGTTTCGGGGGTCAATGCCCCCGCGACCCGGTCTGAGACCAGACCTCATGGTGGATCAGGGTCTGATCAACCAGGCTGTTACTGCTGGCCGCACGCAAGCTGACGCACGAACCACAGCCCGGTTGGTCAGGTACTGACTTTAGGTGCCTGTCCAGTGCCTCCTTAAAGACAGCCAGAGGTCTATTGTTAATCCCCCTTATGTATGCTGGGAGGCAATAGAACAGTCTTGGGCCCCGGACACTTATTGTGTTGTCTCTCAGTGTACTCGTGGCGCCCCTGCTTTTCATCGGGGGAATGTTGCATCTCCTGCCGAGTCTTTTGCTTTCATAGGGAGTGATTTTCGTGTGCAGGTTTGGTACCAATCCCTCCAGGACCTTCCAAGTGTCTATTATCATGTATCTCTCTCGCCTGCGTTCCAGGGAATACAGATCAAGGACCTTCAACCGTTCCCAGTAATTTAGGTGCCTTATCGTACTTATGTTCCGTGAAAGTTCTTTGTACACTCTCCAGGTCTGCAGTGTCGCCATCCTTGAAGGGGTCCGTTAGTGTACCACAGAACTCCAGCCTAGAGAGCACAAGCGATTTGAAGAGAATCATCATGGGCTTTGCGTCCCTAGTTTTGAAGGATCTCATTATCCATCCTATCATTTTCCTAGTGGATGAGGTAGATACATTGTTGTGGTCTTTGAAGGCGAGATCCTCTGGCATTATCACTCCCAGGTCATTCACATTACTTTTCCGCTCTATTGTATGGTTAGAATTTGTGATATACCCTGACACATTTTTAATTTCCTCAAGTTTTCCATATCTGAGTAGTTGAAATTTCTCCTCGTTGAATTTCATATTGTTTTGAGTGGCCCATTCGAAGATTTGGTTGATGTCCACTTGGAGTCTCGCGGTGTCTTCGACAGTCCTAATTCTTAATATATCTCTCAGAACATTAATTTTGTCCACTTTCAAGCACACAAAATTCTTCTTGCCGCTCATGGGTAAAAAAGTAAATAACTCATGACTCTGGAAATCGTAATAATACGACTGTAAACAAACCAGAGAGCGGGTGAAATATAGTATATAAATGTACCTACTTGGATGACTCTTGTTGTAGTCAGCTGACCTAGTGACTTACGCACTGGCTTGGTGTTTTAGGATTCTTTCGTCATGGATTCAAACACCACCTGTTCTGTGGTGTGTAACTTATGGTTGAGTTCATACACTCATGGCAACACTGCCAGTCGACAGCCATCTTGCCTCCGTGTGCAGGAGATGATTCACTTTGCTTTTGCTCGGTCTAAGTCGGACCGAAACGTCGTCGTAAGCTTCTCTCTTTTATGTGCGGGCTATTTGTGTATCGTTCCAGTCACGGTGTTGTGGCTTTTTTTTTTTTTGTTATTTATGCCAATCAGTCGTGATTTAAGAGGCGTACTTTTTACGTAGGCCACATATCATGTATCCTTCTGCCATGGTGATATCTGAGAGTGGAATATTTTTATCCACTTTTTTAGCTTCACTGCCAAACATATTGGTAACTGTGACACTGCAAGCAGGAAGAACAAGTGTCTCTGCTTATGAAGCTTCATAGTATTACTGAGTAATTCTGTTAACTAAGTAGCTGGCCTTTTGAGTTTTATTAAAAAGTAGCTGGATGGCTAATGCACTCAGCTCGCACACTGAGGTCCGGGATTCGAATCTCCTCCGGTACGGCTGGAAAACATTAGGGACGTGTTTCCATAAGACACCTGTTGTCCCTGTCCCTGTTCACCCATCAGTTTAAGATGTGTATCTGGGTGTTAGTGGACTGGTGTGGGTCGCATCCTGGGACAAAACTGACCTAATTTGCGGGAAATGCTCAGCATAACAAGCGACTTTCTATATAGTAGTATGTCATTAATGTCAGCTGGTAGTAAATAAAGATATTATTATATTATATTATTATGTAAGTCTTATAGTGAAATGTTTCTTTAATTTACTGGGTACAGGCCCGGTGGCCTGGTGGCTAAAGCTCCCGCTTCACACACGGAGGGCCCGGGTTCGATTCCCGGCGGGTGGAAACATTCGACACGTTTCCTTACACCTGTTGTCCTGTTCACCTAGCAGCAAATAGGTACCTGGGTGTTAGTCGACTGGTGTGGGTCGCATCCTGGGGGACAAGATTAAGGACCCCAATGGAAATAAGTTAGACAGTCCTCGATGACGCACTGACTTTCTTGGGTTATCCTGGGTGGCTAACCCTCCGGGGTTAAAAATCCGAACGAAATCTTATCTCTTATCTTATTATCCAGTTTATCACCACAAATAACAGTCTGACGTAAGATTAACTTCATCACCACAACAAGTAAATCCCAGATCTAATTAACTGGTCTCGACTTTTCTTTCTTCTAATCACATCAGTTTTACTGGAAGTGGGAACATTTTTTTTCACTAACATTTTCATCTTTGTCTTCCTTCACGTCCTCACCACAATCATCATCATCATGGTCTCATGATCACAAACTTGTGCATATTAAGTTAAAGGGCAAGTTACTGTTTAAAATGTCTGTGGTTACAGTAAAATAAGAAAGTTATTGTTACATCTCCTGGGAAGTCAACACATCACTGACGAAAACCAGTCTGGAGTTTTGAGACTCTCTGATCGCGGGTTCTATCCCCGCCCGTGGTATGGTTTGTTTGCAATCGTGTCATTACGATTTCGTGAGTCACGAACTGTGAAGTTGTAAATAAAGAAAATGTTTAATGTAAATCAAACGCAAACGGTAACTATTATATAAATTTACTTTCCTATCTTAATGCATTTTGACTTAATATTAATCACATATTTACTGTTATTCTCAGATTAACACTGAGATTAACACTGTACTCGGTATTACAATACTAAGAAGTGAATCAGACAATGTCACTATGAATCTTACTAAGTGTCTAGAAGTAAATACACACAGATCTAAATGAATTGTGAAAATATGAAATTAAGTTTTATAACCTGCATGAACTGTATCACTGTAGACAACAAGAGCATTTCACCCCTCCATGGAAGATGTGTTCATTTAATATCACACACCTGCAAGTCCCTCCCAAGAAGCTCATTGCTAGTAATCCCTTCCTTAAATCACTTGTTAAAGCAACTGCTCAAGAAGAAATTTCTCACCTAGCTGGTAGTAATAAGTTATCACAAGTTATATACACTGATGGATCTAAACAGGAGTCTTCTGGCAGGGCTGCAGCTGCTCTTGTTGCCACCTCCCTAGTTAAGAAGTTAGGCATAAGAATTAACAACTGGGCGTCTACACTGCAAACTGAATTGTTTGCAATCCTAATGGCGCTTAAGCTAACTTATGACACTGAGCTTGACTCTATCATCATTACTGATTCAATGTCATCATTGAAGGCTCTTGACTCGTATAATGACTCCAATAACATGCTCATCGGAGAAGCCAGGTACAGATACTCAAAAATCAGAGACAAAGGAATTAAATGTAAAATTGCTATGGATCCCATCACACATTGGATTACTCCTTCATGATAAAGTTGATATGTTAGCCAAGAAGAATATCCAGAAGGAGAATGTAGAATATAACTTTGGTATAACTGTGTCTAGCATTAGGAATAATATTAGGAGAGAAGTAAATAGTGAAAATGATTGTTTTAGGAATGCAGTTAGAAGCCTGAGTAGATCTATAACCCACTATGATAACATGAACGTAGATAAGTATGTTTATGGAGCAACTTGCAATGTGAACAGATTGATGTTGTAGTGGTCAGGCTTAGGCTTGGTTACAAGTACTGACTGATGTTGTAGTGGCCAGGCTTAGGCTTGGTTACAAGTACTTCTGGCAGTCTGGGAGACACACAGATGATGATCCAACTAAATGTATATTATGTGATCTGGCATATGGTCACTGTCTTGAACACTATGTGCTTAATTGTCCACTTATTGAGGAATACAGAGACATACAGTATAATAACTTATGTGACGTGTCAAGATATCTTATTAATGAAAATAAGATACCAGATATACTAAGCAAATTTCCTAAATTTACTTGTAATAGATAAGTGAACTGTAATTTTTTTTTTCAACAAGTCGGCCGTCTCCCACCGAGGCAGGGTGACCCAAAAAAGAAAGAAAATCCCCAAAAAGAAAATACTTTCATCATCATTCAACACTTTCACCACACTCACACATTATCACTGTTTTTGCAGAGGTGCTCAGAATACAACAGTTTAGAAGCATGTACGTATAAATATGCACAACATATCCCTCCAAACTGCCAATATCCCGAAACCCCTCCTTTAAAGTGCAGGCATTGTTCTTCCCATTTCCAGGACTCAAGTCCCTGAATCCTTTCACTAAATATTACCCTGCTCACACTCCAACAGATCGTATGGTCCCAAACACCATTCGTCTCCATTCACTCCTATCGAACACGTTCATGCACGCCTGCTGGAAGTCCAAGCCCCTCGCCCATAAAACCTCCCTTACCCCTTCCTTCCAATCTTTTCGAGGACGACCCCTATCCCGCCTTCCTTCTCCTACAGATTTAAATGCTCTCCATGTCATTCTACTTTGATCCATTCTCTCTAAATGACCAAACCACCTCAACAACCCCTCTTCAGCCCTCTGACTAATACTTTTATTAACTCCACACCTCCTAATTTCCACACTCCGAATGTTCTGCATAATATTTACACCACACATTGCCCTTAGACAGGACATCTCCACTGCCTCCAACCTCCTCCTCGCTGCTGCATTTACCACCCAAGCTTCACACCCATATAAGAGTGTAGGTACTACTGTACTTTCATACAATCACTTCTTTGCCTCTATAGATAACGTTTTTTGACTCCACATATACCTCAACGCACCACTCACCTTTTTTCCCTCATCAATTCTATGATTAACCTCATCCTTCATAAATCCATCCGCCAACACGTTAACTCCCAAGTACATGTATCTGAAAACATTCACTTCTTCCATACTCCTCCTCCCCAATTTGATATCCAATTTTTCTTTATCTAAATCATTTGATACCCTCATCACCTTATTCTTTTCTATGTTCACTTTCAACTTTCTACCTTTACACACTCACAAACTCATCCACTAACATTTGCAATTTTTCTTTAGAATCTCCCATAAGCACAGTATCATCAGCAAAAAGTAACTGTGTCACTTCCCATTTTGTATTTGATTTCCCATAATTTAATCCCACCCCTCTCCCGAACACCCTAGCATTTACTTCTTTAACAACCCCATCTATAAATATATTAAACAACCATGGTGACATTACACATCCCTGTCTAAGACCTACTTTTACCGGGAAGTATTCTCCCTCTCTTCTACACACCCTAACCTGAGCCTCACTATCCTCATAAAAGCTCTTTACAACATTTAGTAACTTACCACCTATTCCATATACTTGCAACACTTGCCACATTGCTCCCCTATCCATATGCCTTTTCTAAATCCATAAATGCAATAAAAACTTCCCTACTTTTATACTGTTCACATATATGCTTCAATGTAAACACTTGATCTACACATCCCCTACCCACTCTGAAACCTCCCTGCTCATCCGCAGTCCTACATTCTGTCTTACCTCTAATTCTTTCAATTATAACCCTACCGTACACTTTTCCTGGTATACTCAGTAAACTTATTCCTCTATAATTTTTACAATCTCTTTTGTCCCCCTTCCCTTTATATAAAGGGACCGTACATGCTCTCCGCCAATCCCTAGGTACCTTCCCCTCTTTCATACATTTATTAAACAAAAGTACCAATCACTCCAACACTATATCCTCCCCTGCTTTTAACATTTCTGTCATGATCCCATCAGTTCCAGCTGCTTTACCCCTTTTCATTCTACGTAATGCCTCACGTACCTCCCCCACACTTACATTCTGCTCTTCTTCACTTCTAAAAGATGGTATACCTCCCTGGCCAGTGCATGAAATTACTGCCTCCCTTTCTTCATCGACATTTAAAAGTTCCTCAAAATATTCTCGCCATCTACCTAATACCTCCCTCTCCCCATCTACTAACTCCCCTACTCTGTTTTTAACTGACAAATACATACTTTCCCTAGGCTTTCTTAACTTGTTTAACTCACTCCAAATTTTTTTCTTATTTTCATTAAAATTTCTTGACAGTGCCTCTCCCACTTCATCATCTGCTCTCCTTTTGCACTCTCTCACCACTCTCTTCACCTTTCTTTTACTCTCCATATACTCTGCTCTTCTTATAACACTTCTGCTTTGTAAAAACCTCTCATAAGCTAACTTTCTGTCTTTTATTACGCCCTTTACTTCATCATTCGACCAATCACTCCTCTTTCCTCCTGCCCCCACCCTCCTATAACCACAAACTTCTGCCCCACATTCTAATACTGCATTTTTAAAACTATCCCAACCCTCTTCCCTCCCCCCCCCCACTACTCATCTTTGCACTAGCCCACCTTTCTGCCAATAGTCGCTTATATCTCACCTGAACTTCCTCCTCTCTTAGTTTATACACTTTCACCTTCCTCTTACTTGTTGTTGCCACCTTCCTTTGCCCCCTTACCTCTTCTCTAAGTAGTACAAAAAATTTGACCCGATATTCAGTTGCCCCTTATAAACTGTACATCCGGGGGCCTCCCCCATCAACCTTTTATCCACCAATACTTTAATCTAACAAACTACTTTCTTTAGTGCACATTCCCTTCTTTTTATTTTCCTTTTTTTCATATAATATGTATTTTTATTCCCCAAACTCTTTCTACACATGCTAAATTTAAAAGGTTCCCCTTTACTTTTTCCCCCTGGCACCCCAAATTTACCTACTCTCCCCACAATACTTTTCCCCCCATTTTGATTGAAACCCCCAAACCCACAAGACTCTACACTTGGTTCAAACTCCCCACGCTTCACTCAAATTTCCCCAAAAAATCTCTCTCTCTCTCTCGCCAAAAATTCTCTCTTCCCGGTGCATTTTACCTTACTATAACCACTTTTCAATCAAACCTTTATTTTACTCCACATCTCCTTGAATTAATCATTTATAGTCCTTACCCTGCCATAGCTTTTCCTTCAACATTATTGCTACCCCTTCTTTAGTCTAACTTTTTAAAAACCCTGCCAACCCCATTTTTTCCCTCTCCATTGAAACTCTCCCACCCCCTTCGCTTTGTTTCACTTAAACCCGGACACCCAGTTTTTCTCATTAAACATCCAAAATCATCTCTTCTTACATTTGCACAAATCCACGCACATTCAGATTTCCCACTTTGACAATTTTCTTCTTCTTATTTTTTTAGTAAACTTTACAGGAAAAGGGGTTACTAGCCAATTGTTCCGCATTTTAGTTGATTTTAAACAACAACCCATGCTTACGGAGGAAGATTCTTATTCCATTCCCATGGAAAATAAAAGGAAGTAATAGCCCAAGAACTATTAAGATAAATCAAAGAACTCAGATGAGTGTGTATAAATAAACGTTTTTTACATGTTGGTGTAGGGGTGACTAAGTGTAAGTAAAAAAGTAGCAAAGACATCCCTGTAAATCTTGCATATTTAAGGGGCAGACAAAAGACACCAGCAATCCTACCTTATGTAAAACAATTACAGGTTTCGTTTACCTCATGGCAGGACGGTAGTACCTCCCTGGGTGGTGCTGTCTACCAACTTAGATATGTAATATAAATCCAAATGACCCTATTAACCCTTTTGGGGCCCTAGCTCCAAAGGCCTTTCGTGTATCCAAAGGCCCTTTGCTCTTACCAGTCCAAAGGTGGATATGGAGTGACAAAAAACTAGCCACTTTGGTGCAAAATCTATCTGTATTAGTTTCCATTAAAGTCATCTCTTCAAAAGTTTATTTTATCTTGTTAGTATGAATTATATAAGAATACTAGTCCATAAAAATGTGGGTTTTATTAGGGACGATGAAGCAAAGGAAAAATATTAACAATATTGCGGCACCCCTGGACCTCTTAGTTGCACCTAGGGTTGCCACGGCCCCTGGACACTCTTAGTTGCTCTAGGGTGCCACGGCACCCTGACATTTAGGGGATCCTAGGGTGCCACGGCACCCCTGAAACCAGTTGCATCCTAGGGTGCCACGGCAACCCTGGGACCTCTTAGTTGCTTCCTAGGGTGCTACGGCACCCCGGAACATCCTTAGTTGCATCCTAGGGTGCCACGGCACCCCTGGAAACACTCTTAGTTGATCCTGGGGCCACGGCACCCTGGACACTCTTAGTTGAACCTAGGGTGCCACGGCACCTCTGGACTCTTAGTTGCATTCCTAGGGTGCCACAGGCACCCCGGGACACTCTTAGTTTGCAATCCTAGGGTACCACAGCACCCCCTGGACACTCTTAGTTGCATTCCTAGGGTGACGGCACCCTGGACACTCTTAGTTGCAATCCTTTGGGTGCCCGCGGCCCCATGGCCCACTCTTAGTTGCTTCCTAGGGTGCCGCCGGCACCCCTGGGACACTCTTAGTTGCATCTAGGGTGCCGCGGAACCCTGGACAATTTTAGTTTGCTTCCAAAGGGTGCCCGGCGGCCACCCTGGACACTCTTAGTTGCATCCTAGGGGTGCTACGGCACCCCTGGACACTCGTAGTTGCATCCTAGGGTGCCCAGCACCCTGGACTTTGTTGCATCATAGGGTGTACGGCACCCTGGACACTCTTAGTTGCATTCTGGTGGTCCCAGGGGCAACCCTGGACACTCCTAAGTTGCATCCTAGGGTGCTAGGGGCACCCCTGGACCCTTTTTAGTTGCATCCTAGGGTGCCACGGACAACCCCTGGACAGTCTTATTGCATCCTAGGGTGCCACGGCCCACCCCTGGACACTCTAGTTGCATCCTGGGGTGCCACGGCACCCCTGGACATCTTAGTTGCTCCTAGGGTGCCACGGCAACCTTGGACATTTCCTTAGTTGCTCCTAGAGTGCCAGGGCCCACCCCTGGACACTCTTAGTTGCATCCTAGGGTGCCACGGCGCCCTAGACACTCTTAGTTGCATCCTAGGGTGCCACGGCACCCCTGGACACTCTTAGTTGCATCCTAGGGTGCCGCGGCCGCCCCCTGGACACTCTTATTTGCATCCTAGGGTGCCGCGGCCCCTGGAAAATCTTAGTTGCATCCTAGGGTGCCGCGGCACCCCTGGACACTTTTTGGGTTTGCATCCTTTAGGGTGCCGCGGCACCCCTGGACACTCTTTGCACCCTAAGGTGCCACGGCACCCTTGGACTCTCTTAGTTGCGTCCTAGGGTGACCACGGCACCCCTGGACACTCTTTTTTGCACCCTAGGGTGCCACGGCACCCGGGACACTCTTAGTTGCATCCTAGGGTGCTACGGCACCCCTGGACACTCTTAGTTGCATTCTAGGGTGCCACGGCACCCCGGGACACTCTTAGTTGCATCCTAGGGTGCCCCGGCACCCCTGGACACTCTTAGTTGCATCCTAGAGCCCGCGGTACCCCTGGACACTCTTAGTTGCATCCTAGGGTGCCACGGCACCCCTGGACACTCTCAGTTGCATCCTAGCGTGCCAGGGCACCCCTGGACAATCTTAGTTGCATCCTAGGGTGCCACGGCACCCCTGGACACTCTTAGTTGCATTCTAGGGTGCCACGGCACCCTGGACACTCTTAGTTGCATTTTTAGGGTGCCGCGGCCACCCTGGCCCACTCTTAGTTGCATCCTAGGGTGCCGCGGCACCCTGGACACTTTAGTTGCATCCTAGGGTGCCACGGCACCCCTGGACACTCTTAGTTGCATCCTAGGGTGCCGCGGCACCCCGGGACACTCTTAGTTGCATCCTAGGGTGCCACGGCATCCGTGGACACTCTTAGTTGCATCCTAGGGTGCCACGGCACCTCTGGACAGTCTTAGTTGCATCTCTGGGTGCCGCGGCACCCCTGGACACTCTTAGTTGCATTCTAGGGTGCCAGGGGCCCCCCTGGACACTCTTAGTGCATCCTAGGGTGGCCGCGGCACCCCTGGACACTCTTAGTTGCATGCTAGGGTGCAACGGCACCCCTGGACACTCTTTTGGGCATCTAGGGTCCCCACGGCACCCCTGGAACATCAGTTGATCCTAGGGTGCCACGGCACCGTGGACACTCTTAGTTGCATCCTAGGGTGCCATGGCACCCCTGGATACTCAGTTGCATCCTAGGGTGCCACGGCACCCCTGGACACTCTTAGTTGCATCCTAGAGTGCCGCGGCACCCCTGGACACTCTTAGTTGCATCCTAGGGTGCCACGGCACTCCTGGACACTCAGTTGCATCCTAGGGTGCTGCGGCACCCCGGGACACTCTTAGTTGCATCCTAGGGTGCCACGGCATCCCTGGACACTCTTAGTTGCATCCTAGGGTGCCACGGCACCCCTGGACACTCTTAGTTGCATGCTAGGGTGCCGCGGCACCCCTGGACACTCTTAGTTGCATGCTAGGGTGCAACGGCACCCCTGGACACTCAGTTGCATCCTAGGGTGCCACGGCACCCCTGGACACTCAGTTGCATCCTAGGGTGCCACGGCACCTCTGGACAGTCTTAGTTGCATCTCTGGGTGCCGCGGCACCCCTAGACACTCTTAGTTGCATTCTAGGGTGCCACGGCCCCCCTGGACACTCTTAGTTGCATCCTAGGGTGCCGCGGCACCCCTGGACACTCTTAGTTGCATGCTAGGGTGCAACGGCACCCCTGGACACTCATTTGCATCCTAGGGTGCCACGGCACCCCTGGACACTCAGTTGCATCCTAGGGTGCCACGGCACCCGTGGACACTCTTAGTTGCATCCTAGGGTGCCATGGCACCCCTGGATACTCAGTTGCATCCTAGGGTGCCACGGCACCCCTGGACACTCTTAGTTGCATCCTAGAGTGCCGCGGCACCCCTGGACACTCTTAGTTGCATCCTAGGGTGCCACGGCACTCCTGGACACTCAGTTGCATCCTAGGGTGCTGCGGCACCCCTGGACACTCTTAGTTGCATCCTAGGGTGCCACGGCACCCTGGAAAACTCTTTAGTTGCATCCTAGGGTGCCGCGGCACCCTGGACACTCTTAGTTGCATGCTAGGGTGCAACGGCACCCCTGGACACTCAGTTGCATCCTAGGGTGCCACGGCACCCCTGGACACTCAGTTGCATCCTAGGGTGCCACGGCACCCGTGGACACTCTTAGTTGCATCCTAGGGTGCCATGGCACCCCTGGATACTCAGTTGCATCCTAGGGTGCCACGGCACCCCTGGACACTCTTAGTTGCATCCTAGGGTGCCGCGGCACCCCTGGACACTCTTAGTTTCATCCTAGGGTGCCACGGCACCCCTGAACACTCAGTTGCATCCTAGGGTGCCACGGCACCCCTGGACACTCTTAGTTGCATCCTAGGGTGCCACGGCACCCCTGGACACTCTTAGTTGCAGACTAGGGTTCCACGGTACCCATGGACACTCTTAGATGCATCCTAGGGTGCCACCGCACCCCTGGACACTCTTCGTTACATCCTAGGGTGCCACGGCACCCCTGGACACTCTTAGTTGTATCCTAGGGTGCCACGGCACCCGGACGTTTCTTAGTTGCATCCTAGGGTGCCGCGGGCAACCCTGGACACTCAGTTGCTCCTAGGGTGCCACGGCACCCTGGACACTCAGTTGCATCCTGGGGGTGCCAGGGAAAAACCCTGGACACTCATTTGTCCTAGGGTGCCACGGCACCCCTGGACACTCAGTTGCTCCTAGGGTGCCACGGCACCCCTGGACACTCATTTTGCATCCTAGGGTGCCACGCCCCCCTGGCCCACTCAGTTGCATCAAAGGGTGCCACGGCACCCCTGGACACTCAGTTGCATCCTAGGGTGCCACGGCACCCCTGGACACTCAGTTGCATACTAGGGTGCCACGGCACCCCTGAACACTCAGTTGCATCCTAGGGTGCAACGACACCCCTGGACACTCAGTTGCATCCTAGGGTGCCACGGCATCCCTGGACACTCAGTTGCATCCTAGGGTGCCACGGCACCCCTGGACACTCAGTTGCATCCTAGGGTGCCACGGCACCCCTGGACACTCTTAGTTGCATACTAGGGTGCCACGGCACCCCTGGACACTCCTAGTTACATACTAGGGTGCCACGGCACCCCTGGACACTAAGTTGCATCCTAAGGTGCCACGGCACCCCTGGACACTCTTAGTTGCATCCTAGGGTGCCACGGCACCCCTGGACACTCTTAGTTGCATCCTAGGGTGCCACGGCACCCCTGGACACTCAGTTGCATCCTAGGGTGCCACGGCACCCCTGGACACTCTTAGTTGCATCCTAGGGTGCCACGGCACCCCTGGACACTCAGTTGCATCCTAGGGTGCCAACGGCCCCGGGGACACTCTTAGTTGCAGATAGGTGCACGGCACCCCTGGAAAACTCTTAGTTGCAGACTAGGGTGCCAGGGCACCCTGGACACTCTTGCATCCTAGGGTTCCCGGTCCCACCTGGACACTCTTAGTTGCATCTTAGGGTGCCCCCCCGCTCCCTGGACACTCTTCGTTACTTTCCAAAGGGTGCCACGGAAACCCCTGGACACTCTTGTTGTATCCTAGGGTGCCACGGCACCCCTGGACGCTCTTATTTGCATCCTAGGGTGCCGCGGCACCCCTGGACACTTAGTTGCATCCTAGGGTGCCACGGCACCCCTAAACACTCAGTTGCATCCTAGGGTGCCACGGCACCCCTGGACACTCAGTTGCATCCAAGGGTGCCACGGCACCCTAGGACACTCAGTTGCATCCTAGGGTGCCACGGCACCCCTGGACACTCAGTTGCATCCTAGGGTGCCACGGCACCCCTGGACACTCAGTTGCATCCTAGGGTGCCACGGCACCCCTGGACGCTCAGTTGCATCCTCGGGTACCACGGCACCCCTGGACACTCAGTTGCATCCTATGGTGCCACGGCACCCCTGCACACCCAGTTGCATCCTAGGGTGCCGCGGCACCTCTGGACACTCTCAGTTGTATCTTAAGGTGCCGCGGCACCCTGGGCACTCATTATCACATCATTAGGTGTTATTTGACTCGTGTGGGTCGCTTCCTGGGGCAAAACTGACCTAATTTGCCCGAAATGCTCAGCATAACAAGCGGCTTTCTATACAGTAGTATGTCATTGATGTCAGTTATGGTCTGTATACTCTGTACATGTACTTGTAGTAAATGAGGATATTATTATTATTATTAGAGTGCCGCGGCACCCCCTGGACACTCAGTGGTACGCTAGGGTGCCGCGGCACTCCTGGACACTCTCAGTGGCATATTAGGGTGTCGTGGCATCCCTGGACACTCTCAGTGCCACATCAGGGTGTTGCGGCTCCCATGGGCACTATCAGTGCCACAAACAGGGTGCCGCGGCATCCTGGTTGAAAAGCACCCAGCGGTTTGTCACCCAGCGGTGGTGACAAACTTATATGTAACATTGTATGTTATGCTAACTGACAGCGAGAACCCAGAATACAACACTATATTCCACATCAATGCTAGAGTGCTAGTTATTAACTGCTCCAGTGTTATTAATAAATTTTATGTATGTTGGGATTGTGAAGTAGACAGTTATGAATCAGTGGGCTGTAACTATCATCGCTGCCTGGCCATGGACCGGGCCGCAGGGGCCTTCACCTCGGAACATACTCCAGTTGTACTCCAGGTGTACTCCAAATGTACTCCAGATATACTCCAGGTGTACTCCAGGTGTACTCCAGGTATCGGGTCAGACATGACAGTCCTCGTTCTGGTCTGGGCACCATTATATCTGCGTGAAATTCGGGTGAAAAGATATACGTGAGCACGAGAGATGTTACAAAGGCAGTTGAGCAGCTGGTATAGTGTTATGGGAGCTACAGCCACACACTATGGTATGTTGTGCAACTGGTACAGTGTTATGGAGCTACGCCAACACTATGGAATGTTGAGCAACTGGTACAGTGTTATGGGAGCTACAGCCACACACTATGGTATGTTGAGCAGCTGGTACAGTGTTATGGGAGCTACAGCCACACACTATGGTATGTTGTGCAACTGGTACAGTGTTATGGGAGCTACAGCCACACACTATGGTATGTTGTGCAACTGGTACAGTGTTATGGGAGCTACAGCCACACACTATGGGATGTTGAGCACTGGTACAGTGTTATTGGAGCTACAGCCCCCACACTATGGTATGTTGAGCAACTGGTACAGTGTTATGGGAGCTACAGCCACACACTATGGTATGTTGAGCAGCTGGTACAGTGTTATGGGAGCTACAGCCACACACTATGGTATGTTGAGCAGCTGGTGCAGTGTTATGGGAGCTACAGCCACACACTATGGTATGTTGAGCAGCTGGTGCAGTGTTTTGGGAGCTACAGCCACACACTATGGTATGTTGAGCAGCTGGTACAGTGTTATGGGAGCTACAGCCACACACTATGGTATGTTGAGCAGCTGGTACAGTGTTATGGGAGCTACAGCCACACACTATGGTATGTTGAGCAGTTGGTACAGTGTTATGGGAGCTACAGCCACACACTATGGTATGTTGAGCAACTGGTACAGTGTTATGGGAGCTACAGCCACACACTATGGTATGTTGAGCAACTGGTACAGTGTTATGGGAGCTACAGCCACACACTATGGTATGTTGAGCAGCTGGTACAGTGTTATGGGAGCTACAGCCACACACTACGGTATGCTGAGAAGATGGTACAGTGTTATGGGAGCTACAGCCACACACTATGGTATGTTGAGCAACTGGTACAGTGTTATGGGAGCTACAGCCACACACTATGGTATGTTGAGCAACTGGTACAGAGTTATGGGAGCTACAGCCACACACTACGGTATGTTGAGCAATGGACAAGTTATGGGACTACAGCCCCACACACTACGGTATGTTGGGCAACTGGTACGTGTTATGGGAGCTACAGCCACACACCATGGTATGTTGAGCAGCTGTACAGTGTTATGGGGCCAGTAAGCCACACACATGGTATGTTGAGCAACTGGTACAGTGTTATGGGAGCTACAGCCACACACTATGGTATGTTGAGCAACTGGTACAGTGTTATGGGAGCTACAGCCACACACTATGGTATGTTGAGCAGCTGGTACAGTGTTATGGGAGCTACAGCCACACACTATGGTATGTTGAGCAACTGGTACAGTGTTATGGGAGCTTTCAGCCACACACTATGGTATGTTGAGCAACTGGTACAGTGTTATGGGAGCTACAGCCACACACTATAGTATGTTAAGATAAGAGGCTTATATTAATTCTTGCTTTGGGTGTCTATAAATTGTTAAAAGATGTACAGATTACAAGCAGGAGTGTTACATATAACTGTTGTAATTTAAAAGGTAGTTTAAGTTTGTATAGTGTAAAGAAAGTTATAGTTTGGATAATGTATAGAAAGGAATTAAGAGAGGTATAACTAAATGGGAATATAATATACATAGTAAATATTATGTAACGTAGAGTTTTAGGGATTATAACTGAACAAATTTAGGGACTGCAGCTCATTATTTGGTGACAGCTGTTCAATAATCATTTGAAGTTGTTCCCTCACATATTGTTTGTTGGTTATTAATAATTACCCATTTTACTGATTGTTTTAAGCTTTCCAATTATTCCCTGCTTACATTCCATTCTCACGTTGTGTCCATATAGATCGGTGGCAACTTATGTTATTCTTTACATTCCTCCCATTCTTTATGTTCTCCCATACATCACTAAAATGTTGGTAACAAACAATGTACATCGGTAGTTGTATGGGATCATTTATGAATGTTCTTCATTGAATGCTTCTCACATTCACCCATCCAGTACACAATTATTTTTATTATTATCACACTGGCCGATTCCCACCAAGGCAGGGTGGCCCGAAAAAGAAAAACTTTCACCATCATTCACTCCATCACTGTCTTGCCAGAAGGGTGCTTTACACTACAGTTTTTAAACTGCAACATTAACACCCCTCCTTCAGAGTGCAGGCACTGTACTTCCCATCTCCAGGACTCAAGTCCGGCCTGCCGGTTTCCCTGAATCCCTTCATAAATGTTACTTTGCTCACACTCCAACAGCACGTCAAGTATTAAAAACCATTTGTCTCCATTCACTCCTATCAAACACGCTCACGCATGCCTGCTGGAAGTCCAAGCCCCTCGCACACAAAACCTCCTTTACCCCCTCTCTCCAACCTTTCCTAGGCCGACCCCTACCCCGCCTTCCTTCCACTACAGACTGATACACTCTTGAAGTCATTCTGTTTCGCTCCATTCTCTCTACATGTCCGAACCACCTCAACAACCCTTCCTCAGCCCTCTGGACAACAGTTTTGGTAATCCCGCACCTCCTCCTAACTTCCAAACTACGAATTCTCTGCATTATTATTCACATCACACATTGCCCTCAGACATGACATCTCCACTGCCTCCAGCCTTCTCCTCGCTGCAACATTCATCACCATGCTTCACACCCATATAAGAGCGTTGGTTAAAACTATACTCTCATACATTCCCCTCTTTGCCTCCAAGGACAAAGTTCTTTGTCTCCACAGACTCCTAAGTGCACACTCACTCTTTTTCCCTCATCAATTCTATGATTCACCTCATCTTTCATAGACCCATCTGCTGACACGTCCACTCCCAAATATCTGAATACATTCACCTCCTCCATACTCTCTCCCTCCAATCTGATATTCAATCTTTCATCACCTAATCTTTTTGTTATCCTCATAACCTTACTCTTTCCTGTATTCACCTTTAATTTTCTTCTTTTGCACACCCTACCAAATTCATCCACCAATCTCTGCAACTTCTCTTCATAATCTCCCAAGAGCACAGTGTCATCAGCAAAGAGCAGCTGTGACAACTCCCACTTTTGTGTGATTCTTTATCTTTTAACTCCACGCCTCTTGCCAAGACCCTCACATTTACTTCTCTTACAACCCCATCTATAAATATATTAAACAACCACGGTGACATCACACATCCTTGTCTAATGCCTACTTTTACTGGGAAAAAAATTCCCTCTTTCCTACATACTCTAACTTGAGCCTCACTATCCTCGTAAAAACTCTTCACTGCTTTCAGTAAGCTACCTCCTACACCATACACTTGCAACATCTGCCACATTGCCCCCCTATCCACCCTGTCATACGCCTTTTCCAAATCCATAAATGCCACAAAGATCTCTTTAGCCTTATCTAAATACTGTTCACTTATATGTTTCACTGTAAACACCTGGTCCACACACCCCTACCTTTCCTAAAGCCTCCTTGTTCATCTGCTATCCTATTCTCCGTCTTACTCTTAATTCTTTCAATAATAACTCTACCATACACTTTACCACTGTATATTAACTCATAAGCCTATACATGTAGCCCTACCCATAAAAGTTTACATATGTACACCTACACGTGTAGCCTTCAAGTGAAATGTAATTTTGATTTAAACATAGATTTTAATGTTCAAGTAGGTTTGTAAATGTAGACCTATATTTAGGTATTGTTTGGGGCTATATGTGTAGTCATGCATGTGGACCTGCACATTAAAAACCGATGGGGATTTGAGGGAATGGAAGGAATGGACGATATGGGCGAGAGTACATAGTAGGTACAATTCAGTCTGGGGGACATAAGGAAGTCATTTCAGTGATGCATAATCCGTCACAGAACTGTAAGAGGCCAAGCCAAGAATATGAAGAAAGCAGCAGAGCAATGGTGGACACACTAGTTGAGGTGGCCAGAACAGCTCAGACGGGTTGAGCAAAGTTACTATTTATGGGCGATTTCAATCACGAGGAGATTGATTGGGAAAACCTGGAGCCACATGGGTGTCCCGAAACATGAAGAGCCAAAATGATGGATGTGGTACTGGAAAACCTCATGCATCAACATGTTAGGGATACTACCAGAGAGAGAGGTGAGGAAGACGGGACCCTGATGACATCGAGGACATCACATATGAAAAACCCTTCGGAGCTAGTGACCACGTGGTTCTGAGCTTTGAATACATAGAGTTACAAGTGGAGAGAGTAACATGAGTAGGATGGGAAAAAACAAACTACAAAAGGGGGGACTACACAGGCATGAGGAAGTTTCTGCAAGAGGTTCAGTGGGAAAGAGAATTGGTAGGAAAATCAGTGAAAGAAACAATAGACTAAGTGACTACAAAATGCAAGGAGATCCACAAAATATAGTTAATGTAATAACACTGGAACTGGAGTCCTGCAGCAAATGGTTAGTAGACAACAAACTATCGTTACACCTCGGGAAAACGGAAGCCATTCTCTTTGGAACGAAACAAAAACTGAGAAGGGTAAATAATTTTAATGTCCGGTGTAATGGGGAACCCATCACTTCAGTTTCCTCAGTAAAATATCTGGGAATCCCTTTTGACCCATGCATGTCAGGAGAACTGATAGGGAACAGTGTAGTAAAGAAAGCGAATGCCAGACTGAAATTCCTCTATAGACAAGCACAGTGTCTACCTACTGAGGCTCGCAGGACCCTATGTTTAGCCCTTATACAGTGTCATATGGACTACGCTTGTTCTTCATGGCACTCTGCCTTGACAAAAAAAAAACTGAAAGATAGACTGCAAATCACCCAGAACAAAATGGTAAGATTCATCCTGGACCTGGTTCCAAGAGAACATGTAGGCCAGGATGAATTACAACAGTTGGATATACTGAATGTTGAAGACAGAGTAAAACAACTGAAGTCCAGAATATCTTCCTGCCAATTTCGTCAAGGTTGGGAACCAAAGCAAACATAGTACTAGGGGGAGAGAGCACAACTTTGTAGCACCCACAGTCAGTGGCCAAGCTTCAAACACCTTTTATTGCACAGCAATAAAGTAATGGAACAGACTGCCTGCACATGTCAAAACCAGCCTGAGCATGAACCAGTTCAAGAAGAGAGCCAAAATGTATCTTATGAAATTAAGACATATGTGCAACATCTGGGTATCTTTATTGTAGATGTTTCGCCATCCAGTGGCTTTATCAATACAAATTCCAGGACATAACTTGAAGACAGAAGAACTATATACAGAAGATGAGGTAATCAGTCCCTCAACCTTGGAGTTGGTGCGAAGAGCACCGTAGTTTACCTGGAGAGAGTTCCGGGGGTCAACGCCCCCGCGGCCCTGTCTGTGACCAGGCCTCCTGGTGGATCAGAGCCTGATCAACCAGGCTGTTGCTGCTTGCTGCACGCAAACCAACGTACGAGCCACAGCCCGGCTGATCAGGAACTGACTTTAGGTGCTTGT
>NC_069437.1:37521309-37557300 GCF_026875155.1 Cherax quadricarinatus | reverse complement strand
TTTTTTTTTTAAAGTTGGGGGAAAATTTTGGGGTAATTTGGTTTGAGATGAATTTGTTTTAAGGGTATTTTAAAAGAAATTTATTTTGGTTTTAAAGTTTTTTTTTTCCTGTTTTTTGTTTAATTTTTTTTTTGTGCACATAGTTTTGGCCTCTCTACACCTCTGATGAACCAAGGATCATTCTATTTTTTCCCTTTATACGTTTGCATTTTGGGTACAACCTCTCCTCTGCCTCCTTGCATTTTGTGGCACATATTCCATTATTCATTTACTGTTTTTCCCCACAGACCGCAGCGGGAAAATTTCCCCTCTGCCTGTGTAGTTCCTTCTTTTAAAATCTGGCTTCTCCTGTCCACATGTGCTGCTTCCCCTCCCCAAAATTAACTCCAAAATAATTCAAAGCTCCGGAACACGTATCACTACTCCAAGGGGCTTTCAATGAACTACAAGGTAAATATACCCACCTTGCGGTTCATCCTCCCCTGTGTGTCCTCTCCTAGTCTGCCCTATACTTATGCAGGGTAGGGATACTCCCAGTACACCTCAACATTTTAACTCTCCACACTTCTGGTCCCCATTGACCCACTTTTTGACTGAAATCCCCCACAACTAGTTACTTCCACTCCCATATGGGCCACCCAGCTAGTGTGCCACCATTCCATCAATTTTGTCTTGGCCTCATACTTTTCTGGGCTTTGTACATCACGCAATCACCACCTTGAGACCCCATCTGAAGGTTCTTACTTGACTCCCTTGCGTCCCTTGTGTCCATTCCTTCCATCCCCCCAAAAACTCCACTGGTTTTTTGTGAGGCAATGAATCCTCCCCATTCCCTTCTGTTATCTCTGTCTTTCCTCAGGATCTGATACCTATGGAAAGATCACATTTTTTTTCCATAAGCTTTTTTTCCATGTGTTTTTGATGTTTGAGGATTTTTCCTATTTTTTCATGCCTATCTTCACATTTATTTATTTCCCTCTGCGTTGGGGTTATATACCTTCAGGTTTTTTTACAAAACTGGTTCTGGGGGGTTTTGGGGAAAAACCCGGCAGGGTACTAAAAGGGGGGCCTGAAAGGGGGAGATTGTGATGGGGTGGGGGGTTTGGGTGTGGATTGGTTGTTTTAGGTTTTTTTGGTTTTGTGGGGGTTGTTGGGGCTTTTGGGGGGGTTCTGAGGGCGTTGTGTTTCCTGGGTTTTCCAGTCTGGCTCCCTTGCCCCCGGGCTATCCTGTACTCCTTTCCTTCCCTTTTGGGCTTTTTATCCCTCTCATTTTTTCTACTTCCATGTTTTGTTTTCAGTCAAGTTAAACCCCCTGTTAATTTGGGGAAAAACCTGTTTTGCACCGCTTTTCTGACTTGAAAATCAGTTTTACTGGACGGTTTCTCTCCCTTAAGTATCCCCTATTCTCTGAAAAATTGTCAGCTGTGTCATGTCTTTTTCTTCAAGATCCATAAAACAGGGCATAAAACGATGAGTACCATTCTTAATGGAGTTCAACCAATTTGTAATCGACTAGGCCTCATAATATCTTCCTCTAAAACAAGGATATTAACAAGCAAACGACATCCCCCACCCATCTATTTGCAGGGTGAATACATTAGCTACGTTAAAACTTAGATATCTTGGTGTAGATGTACCCTTTAACAAATCCACTATACCACAACTAAAAAAAGTGCAAAGATAGGCTAAATGCTCTCAAAGCTGTTGCTGGCTACAACCCCAACTATGGTGCTAATGTGAGAATCGTGAGAATGATGTACATAGCCTATGTTAGGTCCTTAATTGATTATGCTGCTCCCATGTTGATATTAGCTAGAGAAAGTTCTCTCCGACCCTTGGAGTTAATGCAAAATGAAGCTCTGAGAATTATTCTTGGGTGTCCCCAATCTACAAAGGTTCTTAATATGAGGAAGGAGCTTGGTATTTCTAGTATCAGTGATAGGATTGTTGAGATTAACACTGTACTCGGTATCAGAATGCTAAGAAATGAACCAGACAGTGTCACAATAAATCTTACTGAGTGTCTAGAAGTAAATACACACAGATCTAAATGGATTGTGAAAACATAAGAACATAAGAACATAAGAAAGGAGGAACACTGCAGGAGGCCTGCTGGCCCATACTAGGCAGGTCCTTTACAATTCATCCCACTAACAAAACATTTGCCCAACCCAATTTTCAATGCCACCCAAGAAATAAGCTCTGATGTGAAAGTCCCACTCAAATCCAACCCCTCCCACTCATGTACTTATCCAACCTAGATTTGAAACTACCCAAAGTCCCAGCCTCAATAACCCAACTAGGTAGACTGTTCCACTCATCAACTACCCTATTTCCAAACCAATACTTTCCTATGTCCTTTCTAAATCTAAACTTATCTAATTTAAATCCATTACTGCGCGTTCTCTCTTGGAGAGACATCCTCAAGACCTTATTATATCCCCTTTATTAATACCTATCTTCACTTATACACTTCGATCAGGTCTCCCCTCATTCTTCGTCTAACAAGTGAATGTAACTTAAGAGTCTTCAATCTTTCTTCATAGGAAGATTTCTGATGCTATGTATTAAATTTAGTCATCCTACGCTGAATGTTCTCTAACGAATTTATGTCCATTTTGTAATACGGAGACCAGAACTGAGCTGCATAATCAAGGTGAGGCCTTACTAATGATGTATAAAGCTGCAGTATGACCTCTGGACTTCTGTTGCTTACACTTCTTGATATAAAATCCCAGTAATCTATTTGCCTTATTACGTACGCTTAGGCATTGCTGTCTTGGTTTAAGGTTGCTGCTCACCATAACCCCCAAGTCCTTTTTCGCAATCTGTATGGCTAAGTTCTACATCATTTAATTTATAAGTACTAGGGTTATGGCACTCCCAAGCTTCAGAACCTTGCATTTATCTACATTGAACTGCATCTGCCACTTTTCTGACCAAGAATAGAGTTTGTTTAAATCCTCCTGAAGTTCCCTAACATCTACGTTTGAATCAATTATCCTACCTATCTTTGTGTCATCGGCGAATTTGCTCATATCACTAGTAATTCCCTCATCAAGATCATTGATATATATTATAAACAACAACGGGCCCAAGACTGATCCCTGTGGAACGCCACTTGTTACAGATCCCCACTCGGATTTAACCCCATTTATGGACACTCTCTGCTTCCTGTCAGTGAGCCATGACTCGATCCACGAGAGCACTTTTCCCCCAATGCCATGAGCTGCCACTTTCTTTAACAGTCTATGGTGCGGAACTCTATCAAAAGCCTTACTAAAATCTAAGTAAATAATATCAAATTCTTTATTGTGGTCAACAGCCTCAAAAGCTTTACTGAAGAAAGTTAATAAATTAGTTAGACAAGACCGGCCTCTTGTGAATCCATGCTGAGTATCATTAATCAAGCTATGCTTATCGAGATGGCTCTTATAATCTCAGCTATAAATTGACTCTAGTAATTTGCCTACAATTGAGGTCAGGCTTTATTGGGCGGTAATTTGACGGTAACGACTTGTCCCCTGTTTTAAAAATAGGAGTTACATTAGCCATCTTCCACATATCAGACACTACACCTGTTTGAAGAGATAAATTAAAAATATTAGTTAATGGTTCACAGAGTTCCATTTTGCATTCCTTAAGAACTCTTGAAAAAAACCTCATCAGGACCCGGCGACTTATTTTGCTTCAGTCTGTCTATCTGCCTCACAACCATATCACTAGTGACTGTGATGTTACATAATTTATCTTCTTTCTAGCCCACTGTAAAAATTAATTACTGGAATATTGTTAGTGTCTTCCTGTGTAAAAACTGAGAGAAAATATTATTTAAAATCAAGCAATTTCATTCTCATTGTCAGTAAGGTGCCCATAGTTATTTTTAAGGGGACCTATCTTATCTCTAACTTTTGTTCTATAGACCTGGAAAAAACTTTTTGGGTTAGTTTTAGAATCCCTAGCAACTTTAATTTCATAGTCCCTTTTAGCTTTTCTTATCCCTTTTTAATGTCCCTCTTAATGTCAATATACTGATTCATAAGATGACCCTCACCTCTTTTGATACGCCTATAAATTCCTTTCTTATGCCCTAGTAGATATTTGAGCCTATATATTCATCCATTTTGGGTCATTTCTATTTGATCTAATTTCTTTATATGGGATAAACGCTCTTTGAGCAGCATGTATAGTGTTCAGAAAACTGTCATATTGATAGCTCTCTTCGTTACCCCAGTCAACAGATGATAAGTGTTCTCTAAGCCCATCGTAATCTGCTAAGCGAAAATCTGGGACTGTTACTGAGTTATCGCTACTATCGTACTTCCATTCAATGCTAAATGTAATTGATTTGTGGTCGCTAGACACCCAGTTCCTCTGAAATTTCTAAATTATTAACAAGGATTCATTGTTTGCCATAACTAAGTCAAGCAGGTTATTTCCCCTTGTAGGTTCTGTCACAAACTGCTTCAAAAAACAATCCTGAAATACTTCTAAGAAGTCGTACGATTCTAAATTCCCAGTCAAGAAATTCCAATCAACATGACTAAAGTTAAAGTCTCCTAGAATTACTACATTATCGTGCCTTGTGGCCTTAACAATTTCCTCCCATAGTAGTTTCCCTTGGTCCCTTATCTAAGTTAGGGGGACGGTATATCACTCTAAAATCAGTTTTTCATGCCCTCTGAAAATTCTATCCAAACAGACTCTGTATGTGTTACTTCAGACTTAATACCCGTTTTTTATGCAACAGTTCAAGCGATCTCGGACATACAATGCCACCCCACCCCCCCTCCCAATACTTCTATCTTCTTGGAACAATTTAAAACCTGAATATGACATTCCGCAGGCATGTCCCGACTTTTGAATTAAACCACGTCTCAGTTAAGGCAAATACATCAATGTTACCTACACTAGCAACTAATCTCAACTCGTCCATCTTATTCCTAGCACTACGGCAATTAGCATAATAAACATTGAAAGACTCTCCTTTCTCTTTACCCTTCCTGCTCATTTCTATTTTTCTACTAAACCTATTACTGTCCTTATCACCCAAGGTCCCTGGCTTTTCAATATCTATCTCGTTCTTATTATTACTAGTTCCCCTAGAACTCGTAATATTACTACACTGGGACTTCACTGTTTTCCTGCCAAAAAACCCCTACCACTAACTATTCCTAGTTTAAAGTCCTAACTGCTCCCTCCACTGCAGTTGCCAGTGCTCCACCCCACACCTAGATAAGTGAACCCCATCCCTAGCATACATGTCATTTCTGCCATAGAAGAGGTCCCAGTTGTCAATGAATGTTACGCATTTTTCCTTACAGTATTTGTCCAGCCAGCAATTGACACCAATTGCCCTGGACAACCATTCACTTCCAACTCCCCCTTGGCAAAATACCACATATGAGAGGGTTCCCACCCTTACTTCTAATTATTTCTATTGCTGACCTATACCTGCTAATCAGGTCCTCACTCCTACGTCTGCCAACATCGTTGCCTCCAGCACTGAGACAGATAATAGGATTGCTCCCATTACCTCTCATGATGTCATCCAGACGGCTAACAATATCCTCCATCCCAGCCCCAGGAAAGCAAACTCTCTGTCTCCTACTCCTGTCCTTCAAGCAGAACGCCCTATCCATATACCTAACTTGGCTATCCCCAACAACAACAATATTCTTACCTTCCTTAATGTCTTTCGTCGTGTCGTTCCCAGTAGTCAACTCACATTCGTCCGGTAGCACTGAGAATGTATTGGATGTTTCCACAACAGTTTCCACGGCAGTCTCTTTCCTCTTCATCGTTTCTACCTTTCCATTCGTCTTCTTGATCGTCAACTTCTTTCCCTGCTGTCCAGCCACTGACCAGTTTCCCTTCTTGACCTGAGGACTCAACACAGGAGGATTACTACGAATAACACAGGAGGATTACTACGAAAACACAGGAGGATTACTACTGAATTTTTTAACCTGCATGAACTATATCACTGTAGACAACAAGAGCATTTCACCCCTCCTTGGAAGATGTGTTCATTTAATATCACACACCTGCAAGTCCCTCCCAAGAAGCTCATTGCTATACACAAATAACCCGCACATAAAAGACAGAAGCTTACGACGACGTTGAAGAAGAAATTTCTCGCCTAGCTGGTAGTAATAAGTTATCACAAGTTATATACACTGATGGATCTAAACAGGAGTCTTCTGGCAGGGCTGCATCTGCTCTTGTTGCCACCTCCCTAGTTAAGAAGTAAGGCATAAGAATTAACAACTGGGCGTCTACACTGCAAACTGAATTGTTTGCAATCCTAATGGCGCTTAAGCTAACATATGACACTGAGCTTGACTCTATCATCATTACTGATTCAATGTCATCATTGAAGGCTCTTGACTCGTATAATGACTCCAACAACATGCTCATCGGAGAAGCCAGGTACAGATACTCAAAAATCAGAGATAAAGGAATTAAATGTACAATTGCTATGGATCCCATCACACATTGGATTACTCCTTCATGATAAAGTTGATATGTTAGCCAAGAAGAATATCCAGAAGGAGAATGTAGAATATAACTTTGGTATATCTGTGTCTAGCATTAGGAATAATATTAGGAGAGAAGTAAATAATTAAAATAATTGTTATAGCAATACAATTAGAAGCCTGAGTAGATCTATAACCCACTATGATAACATGAACGTAGATAAGTATGTTTATGGAGCAACTTGCAATGTGAACAGATTGACTGATGTTGTAGTGGCAGGCTTAGGCTTGGTTACAAGTACTTCTGGCAGTTTGGGAGACACACAGATGATGATCAAACTAAATGTAAATTATGTGATCAGGCATATGGTCACTGTCTTGAACACTATGTGCTTAATTGTCCACTTATTGAGGAATACAGAGACAGACAGTATAATAACCTATGTGACGTGTCAGGATATCTTATTAATGAAAATAAGATACCAGATATACTAAGCAAATTTCCTAAATTTGCATGTAACAGATAAGTGAACTGTAGATATGTAGATAAAAAAAACCATATGTACACCTGTTAACCCTTTTGGGGCCTAGTTCCTAGACCTTTCGTGTATCCATATACTCTTGCGCTACCGTCCACAGGATGGATATGAGGTGCACAATAAACTAGCCACTTCGGTGGCAAAAATCTAAATCTAATCTCTTCCTCTCCTGTTCTTTCATGATATTTTCAATTTCTTTTTCCTCCCCGTGTCATCTTTCTTTGTATGTTGTCCTTTCGGCCTCCCAAATGCCATGAACAATGATTGACCTCTTCCTTTCATCCTTCCACTGCATTTCTCTTAGTATTTCATGATCCAATTTAAGCATCTCCATTGCTGCTTTCCTTACCATTACTTGGATCCTTCGATGGCCTGATAGTGCCTCTGCAGAGGACCTGTCTTCTTCCCTTTCTTCAGTTCCCCTGTGTGTGTGTGTGTGTGTGTGTGTGTGTGTGTGTGTGTGTGTGTGTGTGTACTCACCTATTTGTACTCACCTATTGTGGTTGCAGGGGTCGAGTCCTAGCTCCTGGCCCCGCCTCTTCACCGGTTGCTACTAGACCCTATCTCTCCCCGCTCCATGAGCTTTATCAAACCTCGTCTTAAAACTGTGTATGGTTCCTGCCTCCACTACGTCATTTTCTAGGCTATTCCACTGCCTTACAACTCTATGATGAAGAAATACTTCCTACTATCTCTCTGACTCATTTGTGTCTTCAACTTCCAATTGTGGCCTCTTGTTTCTGTGTCCCCTCCCTGGAACATCCTGTCCTTGTCCACCTTGTCTATTTCCACGCAGTATTTTATATGTCGTTATCATGTCTCCCCTGACCCTCCTGTCCTCCAGTGTCGTCAGGCGATTTCCCTTAATCTTTCTTCATAGGACATTCCCCTTAGCTCTGGAACTAACCTTGTTGCAAACCTTTGTACTTTCTCTAGTTTCTTGACGTGCTTTATCAAGTGCGGGTTCCAAACAGGTGCTGCATACTCCAGTATGGGCCTGACATACACGGTGTACGTTAGTGTCTTGAATGATTCCTTACTAAGGTGTCGGAATGCTGTTCTCAGGTTGCCAGGCGCCCATATGCTGCAGCAGTTATCTGATTGATGTGTGCTTCCGGAGACATGCTCGGTGTTATACTCACCCCAAGATTTTCTCCTTGAGTGAGGTTTGCAGTCTTTGGCCACCTAGCCTATACTCTGTCTGTGGTCTTCTGTGCCCTTCCCTATCTTCATGACTTTGCATTTGGCAGGATTAAATTCGAGAAAGCCATTTGCTGGACCAGGTGTCCAGTCTGTCCAGGTCTCTTTGAAGTCCTGCCTGGTCCTCATCAGATTTAATTCTCCTCATTAACTTCACATCATCTGCAAACAGGGACACTTCTGAGTCCAACCCTTCCGTCATGTCGTTCACATATACCAAAAATAGCACTGGTCCTAGGACCGACCCCTGTGGGACCCCGCTCGTCACAGGTGCCCACTGTGATACATCATTAGTACCATGACTCGTTGTTGCCTCCCTGTCAGGTATTCTCTGATCCATTGCAGTGCCCTTCCTGTTATATGCGCCTGATTGCTCTAGCTTCTGCACTAATCTCTTGTGAGGAACTGTGTCAAAGGCCTTCTTGCAGTCCAAGAAGATGCAATCAACCCACCCCTCTCTCTCTTGTCTTACTTCTGTTATTTTTATCATAAAACTCCAGAAGGTTTGTGACACAGGATTTGCCTTCCGTGAATCCGTGCTGGTTGGCATTTATTACTCCTGTTCCGTTCCAGGTGCTCCACCACTCTCCTCCTGATAATCTTCTCCATAATTTTGCATACTATACACGTCAATGACACAGGTCTATAGTTTAGTGCCTCTTTTCTGTCTCCTTTTTTGAAAATGGGAACTACATTTGCTGTCTTCCATACCTCAGGTAGTTGCCCAGTTTCCAGGGATGTGTTGAAGATTGTGGTAAGTGGTACGCACAAACATATCTGCTCCCTCTCTAAGGACCCATGGAGAGATGTTGTCCGGTCCCATTGCCTTTGAGGTATCGATGTCCCTTAGCAGTTTCTTCACCTCCTCCTCATCTGTATGTATGTCGTCCAACACTTGTTGGTGTATTCCTTGTTGGTGTCCCCATCTGGTCTGTCCCCCAGAGTCCTTCCTGTCTCTACTGTAAATACTTCCTTAAATCTCGTTTTGAGCTCCTCACATACCTCTTGATCGTTTCTTGTGAGTTCTCCACCTTCTTTCCTCAGCCTTATCACCTGGTCCTTGACTGTTGTCTTCTTCCTAATGTGGCTATACAGCAGTTTCGGGTCAGATTTGACTTTCGATGCTATGTCGTTTTCATACTGTCGCTGGGCCTCCCTCCTTATCTGCGCATACTCGTTTCTGGCTCTTCTACTAATCTCCTTGCTTTCCTGGGTCCTATGCCCCCTGTACCTTTCCATTCTCTGTTGCACTTAGTTTTTGCCTCCCTACACCTTCGGGTAAACCAAGGACTCGTCTTGGTCTTCCTATTATTTCTGTTTCCCTTGGGAACAAAACTTTCCTCTGCCTCCTTGCACTTTGTTGCCACATATTCCATCATCTCGTTTACTGATTTTCCTACCATTTCTCTGTCCCACTGAACCTCCTGCAGGAAGTTTCTCATACCTGTGTAGTCCCCCCTTTTATAGTTTGGCCTGTCCCCTTCCGTTCCTGTTACCTTCTCCACTTGTAACTCTACTATATAGTCAAAACTCAGAACCACATGATCGCTAGCTCCAAGGGGCCTCTCGTAAGTGATGTCCTCGATGTCTGAACTGCTCAGGGTGAACACAAGATCCAGTCTTGCTGGCTCGTCCTCCCCTCTCTCTCTGGTTGTGTCCCTGACATGTTGATGCATGAGGTTTTCAAGTGTGTGTGTGTGTGTGTGTGTGTTAAATAGAGAGCGAGTGAGTGTAGAAGAATCTATATGAGACTTAACACAACTATTTATATCAATGTTTATAAAGTATTCTTGTGGGTTACAGGAAACACCACTGAGATTGTTGTGGGGCTGTACAACAAATACAGACCAGTATTTGACTCTCGTCTCTTGCAAGTGATGGAGAAGAGATATCAGAAACATCTTCGAGCTTTCAGCAAGACAGCCATGAAGAGGAAGAGGAAGATTATCAAACGTAAAAGAGGACGTCAACACATTGTGACTGCGGCTGAAAATATGATAATGAGTTGAAAGTGTTACTGCCTGTTATGATGATGGAAATGGTGGAATTGATGATGATAGTGTTGGTGGCGATTATAATGAGATGCTGGTGATAACAACGTTAATAATGAATGAATTTTGATAGTGACGTTTGCGTTATGACAGTAATGCTTTTGTTATGACAGCAATGTTTGTATTATGACAGTAATGATTGTGTTATGACAGCAATGTTTGTATTATGACAGTAATGATTGTGTTATGAGTGTGATGTTTATGTTATGACAGTGATGTTTGTGAGATGACAGTAATGTTTGTTTTTTGACAGTGATGTCTGTGAGATAATAGTAATGTTTGTGTTATGACAGTGATGTTTGTGAGATGACAGTAATGTTTGTGTTATGACAGTAATGTTTGTGTTATGACAGTAATGTTTGTGTTATGACAGCAATGGTTGTTTTTGAGTGTGATGTTTGTGTTATGACAGTGATGTTTGTAAGATAACAGTAACGTTTGTGTTATGACAGTAATGTTTGTGTGATGACAGTGATGGTTGTGTTAGTGCGATGAGAGTGATAATTATGTGATGTAAGTGTGATGACAGTGAGGGTTGTGTGATGTCACTGTTGTGTGTGTTAATAATGATGGTAGAGACGTGTGGAAAATATCACTTTAATTTTCCAGAGCCCGTTCAGCCATCACCCAGGTGGTAGTTAAAGGGGAGACGCCTAGACAGGTGTCAATTCTGTATATATTTAATTACTGAAACCTAGCCTAGTAACTCCTTAGGCTAATTATGCACTACAGTTACTACTTACTACTACATTTATTTAGGCTAAGTTTATCTTAACGTAGTAATTACACTAGCTATATATTAAACAGGCAGTAGGCACTTTCAGCCTGCCAGTTTGAGTACCCACGGGTAGGCTGGGCGACGGCAGGCAGTCACATTTCAGCAGTGAGAAGGGCGACTACCCCTCCACAGAACCCTGCGCAGTGAATTACCATTTGTATACCATACGACCCACCGGTAGTAGGTTGGTAGACAGCAACCACCCAGGGAAGTACTACCGTCCTGCCAGATGACTGTGAAACAAAAACCTGTAACTGTTTTGCATGATGGTAGGATTGCTGGTTTCTTTTTCTGTCTCATAAACACGCTAAGATAACAGGGATATCTTGCTACTCCTACTTACACTTTGGTCACACTTCACAGACACGCACATGCATATATATATATACATACATCTAGGTTTTTCTCCTTTTTCTAAATAGCTCTTGTTCTTTTTTATTTCTTCTATTGTCCATGGGGAAGTGGAAAAGAATCTTTCCTCCGTAAGCCATGCGTGTCGTATGAGGCGACTAAAATGCCGGGAGCAATGGGCTAGTAACCCCTTCTCCTGTATACAATTACTAAAAAAGAGAAGAAGAAAAACTTTATAAAACTGGGTTGCTTAAATGTGCGTGGATGTAGTGCGGATGACAAGAAAACAGATGATTGCTGATGTTATGAATGAAAAGAAGTTGGATGTCCTGGCCCTAAGCGAAACAAAGCTGAAGGGGGTAGGAGAGTTTCAGTGGGGGGAAAATAAATGGGATTAAATCTGGAGTATCTGAGAGAGTTAGAGCAAAGGAAGGGGTAGCAGTAATGTTAAATGATCAGTTATGGAAGGAGAAAAGAGAATATGAATGTGTAAATTCAAGAATTATGTGGATTAAAGTAAAGGTTGGATGCGAGAAGTGGGTCATAATAAGCGTGTATGCACCTGGAGAAGAGAGGAATGCAGAGGAGAGAGAGAGATTTTGGGAGATGTTAAGTGAATGTATAGGAGCCTTTGAACCAAGTGAGAGAGTAATTGTGGTAGGGGACTTGAATGCTAAAGTAGGAGAAACTTTTAGAGAGGGTGTGGTAGGTAAGTTTGGGGTGCCAGGTGTAAATGATAATGGGAGCCCTTTGATTGAAAATTTGTATAGAAAGGGGTTTAGTTATAGGTAATACATATTTTAAGAAAAAGAGGATAAATAAGTATACACGATATGATGTAGGGCGAAATGACAGTAGTTTGTTGGATTATGTATTGGTAGATAAAAGACTGTTGAGTAGACTTCAGGATGTACATGTTTATAGAGGGGCCACAGATATATCAGATCACTTTCTAGTTGTAGCTACACTGAGAGTAAAAGGTAGATGGGATACAAGGAGAATAGAAGCATCAGGGAAGAGAGAGGTGAAGGTTTATAAACTAAAAGAGGAGGCAGTTAGGGTAAGATATAAACAGCTATTGGAGGATAGATGGGCTAATGAGAGCATAGGCAATGGGTCGAAGAGGTATGGGGTAGGTTTAAAAATGTAGTGTTAGAGTGTTCAGCAGAAGTTTGTGGTTACAGGAAAGTGGGTGCAGGAGGGAAGAGGAGCGATTGGTGGAATGATGATGTAAAGAGAGTAGTAAGGGAGAAAAAGTTAGCATATGAGAAGTTTTTACAAAGTAGAAGTGATGCAAGGAGGGAAGAGTATTATGGAGAAAAAGAGAGAAGTTAAGAGAGTGGTGAAGCAATGTAAAAAGAGAGCAAATGAGAGAGTGGGTGAGATGTTATCAACAAATTTTGTTGAAAATAAGAAAAAGTTTTGGAGTGAGATTAACAAGTTAAGAAAGCCTAGAGAACAAATGGATTTGTCAGTTAAAAATAGGAGAGGAGAGTTATTAATGGGAGAGGTAGAGGTATTGGGAAGATGGAAGGAATATTTTGAGGAATTGTTAAATGTTGATGAAGATAGGGAAGCTGTGATTTCGTGTATAGGGCAAGGAGGAATAACATCTTGTAGGAGTGAGGAAGAGCCAGTTGTGAGTGTGGGGGGAAGTTCGTGAGGCAGTAGGTAAAATGAAAGGGGGTAAGGCAGCCGGGATTGGGTGGGATAAAGATAGAAATGTTAAAAGCAGGTGGGGATATAGTTTTGGAGTGGTTGGTGCAATTATTTAATAAATGTATGGAAGAGGGTAAGGTACCTAGGGATTGGCAGAGAGCATGCATAGTTCCTTTGTATAAAGGCAAAGGGGATAAAAGAGAGTGCAAAAATTATAGGGGGATAAGTCTGTTGAGTGTACCTGGTAAAGTGTATGGTAGAGTTATAATTGAAAGAATTAAGAGTAAGACGGAGAATAGGATAGCAGATGAACAAGGAGGCTTTAGGAAAGGTAGGGGGTGTGTGGACCAGGTGTTTACAGTGAAACATATAAGTGAACAGTATTTAGATAAGGCTAAAGAGGTCTTTGTGGCATTTATGGATTTGGAAAAGGCGTACGACAGGGTGGATAGGGGGGCAATGTGGCAGATGTTGCAAGTGTATGGTGTAGGAGGTAGGTTACTGAAAGCAGTGAAGAGTTTTTACGAGGATAGTGAGGCTCAAGTTAGAGTATGTAGGAAAGAGGGAAATTTTTTCCCAGTAAAAGTAGGCCTTAGACAAGGATGTGTGATGTCACCGTGGTTGTTTAATATATTTATAGATGGGGTTGTAAGAGAAGTAAATGCGAGGGTCTTGGCAAGAGGCGTGGAGTTAAAAGATAAAGAATCACACACAAAGTGGGAGTTGTCACAGCTGCTCTTTGCCGATGACACTGTGCTCTTGGGAGATTCTGAAGAGAAGTTGCAGAGATTGGTGGATGAATTTGGTAGGGTGTGCAAAAGAAGAAAATTAAAGGTGAATACAGGAAAGAGTAAGGTTATGAGGATAACAAAAAGATTAGGTGATGAAAGATTGAATATCAGATTGGAGGGAGAGAGTATGGAGGAGGTGAACGTATTCAGATATTTGGGAGTGGACGTGTCAGCGGATGGGTCTATGAAAGATGAGGTGAATCATAGAATTGATGAGGGAAAAAGAGTGAGTGGTGCACTTAGGAGTCTGTGGAGACAAAGAACTTTGTCCTTGGAGGCAAAGAGGGGAATGTATGAGAGTATAGTTTTACCAACGCTCTTATATGGGTGTGAAGCGTGGGTGATGAATGTTGCAGCGAGGAGAAGGCTGGAGGCAGTGGAGATGTCATGTCTGAGGGCAATGTGTGGTGTGAATATAATGCAGAGAATTCGTAGTTTGGAAGTTAGGAGGAGGTGTGGGATTACCAAAACTGTTGTCCAGAGGGCTGAGGAAGGGTTGTTGAGGTGGTTCGGACATGTAGAGAGAATGGAGCGAAACAGAATGACTTCAAGAGTGTATCAGTCTGTAGTGGAAGGAAGGCGGGGTAGGGGTCGGCCTAGGAAGGGTTGGAGGGAGGGGGTAAAGGAGGTTTTGTGTGCGAGGGGCTTGGACTTCCAGCAGGCATGCGTGAGCGTGTTTGATAGGAGTGAATGGAGACAAATGGTTTTTAATACTTGACGTGCTGTTGGAGTGTGAGCAAAGTAACATTTATGAAGGGATTCAGGGAAACCGGCAGGCCGGACTTGAGTCCTGGAGATGGGAAGTACAGTGCCTGCACTCTGAAGGAGGGGTGTTAATGTTGCAGTTTAAAAACTGTAGTGTAAAGCACCCTTCTGGCAAGACAGTGATGGAGTGAATGATGGTGAAAGTTTTTCTTTTTCGGGCCACCCTGCCTTGGT
Source organism: Cherax quadricarinatus (assembly GCF_026875155.1). Taxonomy (NCBI): domain Eukaryota; kingdom Metazoa; phylum Arthropoda; class Malacostraca; order Decapoda; family Parastacidae; genus Cherax; species Cherax quadricarinatus. Next base: position 37,542,513 of record NC_069437.1, on the reverse strand, counting down.
GGGAATCGGCCGGTGTGATAATAATAAAAAAAACGACCCACCGCAGGCGAAGGACTCGCTAGATGGACCAGGCAGTTGCCTGACTCGTGCAGGTATTTCTCAAGTGCCCCCATGGCATTCCACCTCCACGTAAGTACTCGAGTCCCCGAATTTATTCAGGTGTGCACACGTGCTAGGAGTGGCCACCCACGACCAGATATTACCACAGCGACTGTTTGATACGACCACACTGCCTCCTCTGTGGTAATGGAAGTGAGTACCTACTGTTTCAGGGGCTAGGGTGACGCGGCAGGCCCTAGGTTGAATTTCATGACTGAAAGAGGGACAACTAACCCGACCCAGTCGTGAAATCCGCACACAGCCTCTGTTCTACACTAGATGAATGTGTGATGAAAGTCATAAGTGTGACAGTTGTGTGATGACAGCAATGATAGTCTGATTGGCAGTGATAATTATGATGAGTAATAATTACGTGATGAGTGATGACTGTGTGATGACAGTGATGATTGTCTGATTGGCAGTGATAATTATGATGAGTAATAATTACGTGATGAGTGATGACTGTGTGATGACAGAGATGATTGTCTGATTGACAGAGATAATTATGATGAGTAATAATTACGTGATGAGTGATGACTGTGTGATGACAGTGATGATTGTCTGATTGACAGAGATAATTATGATGAGTAATAATTACGTGATGAGTGATGACTGTGTGATGACAGTGATGATTGTCTGATTGACAGAGATAATTATGATGAGTAATAATTACGTGATGAGTGATGACTGTGTGATGACAGTGATGATTGTCTGATTGACAGTGATAATTATGATGAGTAATAATTACGTGATGAGTGATGACTGTGTGACGACAGTGATGAGAGTAATGATTGTGAAAATTCTTTTTCTTGTAATCATAAATATAATAAATAATTGTGGAAATGATAAAGGTGGCAATGAAAATGATAAGGAAAAACGATCCTAATGTTGACGTGATGTTGGAAAAAGACGTGATAATGGGATACGGGGCAAAAAAGGTACACTAAATATATATTAATGTACTCTAAATATACATTAGTGTACTCTAAATATACATTAGTGTACTCTAAATATACATTAGTGTACTCTAAATATACATTAGTGTACTCTAAATATACATTAGTGTACTCTAAATATACATTAGTGTACTCTAAATATACATTAGTGTACTCTAAATATACATTAATGTACTCTAAATATACATTAGTGTACTCTAAATATACATTAGTGTACTCTAAATATACATTAGTGTACTCTAAATATACATTAATGTACTCTAAATATACATTAATGTACTCTAAATACATTAATGTACTCTAAATATACATTAGTGTACTCTAATATACATTAGTGTACTCTAAATATACATTAATGTACTCTAAATATACATTAATGTACTCTAAATACATTAATGTACTCTAAATATACATTAGTGTACTCTAAATATACATTAATGTACTCTAAATATACATTAATGTACTCTAAATATACATTAGTGTACTCTAAATATACATTAATGTACTCTAAATATACATTAATGTACTCTAAATACATTAATGTACTCTAAATATACATTAGTGTACTCTAAATATACATTAATGTACTCTAAATATACATTAATGTACTTTAAATATACATTAGTGTACTCTAAATATACATTAATGTACTCTAAATATACATTAATGTACTCTAAATACATTAATGTACTCTAAATATACATTAGTGTACTCTAAATATACATTAGTGTACTCTAAATATACATTAATGTACTCTAAATATACATTAATGTACTCTAAATACATTAATGTACTCTAAATATACATTAGTGTACTCTAAATATACATTAATGTACTCTAAATATACATTAATGTACTCTAAATATACATTAATGTACTCTAAATATACATTAATGTACTCTAAATATACATTAATGTACTCTAAATACATTAATGTACTCTAAATATACATTAGTGTACTCTAAATATACATTAATGTACTCTAAATATACATTAATGTACTCTAAATACATTAATGTACTCTAAATACATTAATGTACTCTAAATATACATTAGTGTACTCTAAATATACATTAATGTACTCTAAATATACATTAATGTACTCTAAATATACATTAATGTACTCTAAATATACATTAATGTACTCTAAATATACATTAATGTACTCTAAATATACATTAATGTACTCTAAATATACATTAATGTACTCTAAATATACATTAATGTACTCTAAATATACATTAATGTACTCTAAATATACATTAAATACTTTGTTCATTTTATTTCCCTATGTTAATTACATTTTTGTATTTGATTGTATCTTCTCAGCCGTGTTAATTAACATGGTTAATCTGACCTTGATAAATATTGTTGGAAGAAATGTTCCACTGTTGTCAGGAGAAATGTTCCGGTGTTGTCAGGAGAAATGTTCCAGTGTTGTCAGGAGAAATGTTCCAGTGTTGTCAGGAGAAATGTTCCAGTGTTGTCAGGAGAAATGTTCTGGTGTTGTCAGGAGAAATGTTCCAGTGTTGTCAGGAGAAATGTTCTGGTGTTGTCAGGAGAAATGTTCCAGTGTTGTCAGGAGAAATGTTCCAGTGTTGTCAGGAGAAATGTTCCAGTGCTGTCAGGAGAAATGTTCCAGTGTTGTCAGGAGAAATGTTCCAGTGCTGTCAGGAAATATGTTCCAGTGTTGTCAGGAGAAATGTTCCGGTGTTGTCAGGAGAAATGTTCCGGTGTTGTCAGGAGAAATGTTCTGGTGTTGTCAGGAGAAATGTTCCAGTGTTGTCAGGAGAAATGTTCCAGTGCTGTCAGGAGAAATGTTCCAGTGTTGTCAGGAGAAATGTTCCGGTGTTGTCAGGAGAAATGTTCCAGTGTTGTCAGGAGAAATGTTCCAGTGTTGTCAGGAGAAATGTTCCGGTGTTGTCAGGAGAAATGTTACAGTGTTGTCAGGAGAAATGTTCCAGTGTTGTCAGGAGAAATGTTCCGGTGTTGTCAGGAGAAATGTTCCAGTGTTGTCAGGAGAAATGTTCCAGTGTTGTCAGGAGAAATGTTCCGGTGTTGTCAGGAGAAATGTTCAGGTGTTGTCAGGAGAAATGTTCCAATGTTGTCAGGAGAAATGTTCCAGTGTTGTCAGAAGTGTTCCAATGTTGTCAGGAGAAAATGAAAGTTAAGACACATGTGCAACATCTGGATATCTTTATTGTAGACGTTTCGCCATCCAGTGGCTTTATCAATACAGATTCTAGGACATAATAGGAAGACAGTAGAACTATATACAAAAGATGAGGTAATCAGTCCCTCAACCTTGGAGTTAGTGTTCACAGCATCGTGGTGGAGGAGAATCTGAAGCAAAGGCAAGAAGACTGGCGGTTATATAGGCGTCAGTGGATAAGGACGGGCAGCAGACGAGGGCATAGTCAGTGGTAGGCGGGATTCCCCAGTGGAAGTAGGTCCTTCCCAAAGAGATGGGTTAGTTGCAGCAGCCGTGAAGAAGGTCTTGTAGATGTCCTCTGAACCAAGATTCCATGATGTTGCAGTGTCTGACAAGTTGTGCAAGAAAGGTATAAAATGCCGACAATATTGTCTTAAAAAGGGGGAAGATTTGAATTTTTTGGTAATATTTTTGGATTTGAAAAAAAGGGGGTAAAAAATTTTAAATTTTAAATAATTTTGGGTTTAAATTAATTTGTTTTTGGGTTTTTTTTTGGGGTTGTTTGTAGAAATTAAAAGGCAGTTTTTTATATTAATTTTTGGGATTGGGTTTGTGTGGGGTTTTTTTTTTAAAAGGGGAATTTTAAAGGGGGGTTTTTAATTTTTGGGGAAAGTTTTTTGGGGGGTTTTATCTTTATAAAGTGGGGTTTAAAAAATGTGAAGAAAAATTTGGGGGAAGACAAAAAGGGTTTGTAAATTTTGTTTTAAATGATTTTAAAAAGGGGTGGTTTGTGTTTTTTTTGGGCCGGGCCCCCCATATGCTCAGCATTTTTATTGATTGATGTTTTTGTTTCCGGGAGACTTCCTCGGTGTTAAAACTCACCCAAGATTTTTCCCTTGGGGGGGGGTTTGCAGTCTTTGGCCACCAAAGCCTATATTTGTCGGTGGTCTTCTGTGCCCTTCCCTATTTTCATGACTTTGCTTTTGGGCAGGTTTAAATTGGGAAAAACCATTTGGGGCCCGGGTGTCCATCTGCCCAGGTCTCTTTGAAGTCCTGCCGGGTCCTCATCAAATTTAATTCCCTCATTAATTTCCCCATCATCTGCAAACGGGACATTCTGACCCAAACCCCCTTCCGTCATGCTTTTCAATATCCCAAAAAAATAGCACGGGCCCTAGGCCCGGGACCCCTGTGGGACCCCGCTGGGTCACAGGGCCCATTTTGATCATAATTACGTCCCCATGACTCTTTGGGTTTGCCTCCCGTCAGGTTTTCTCTGATCCATTGCATTCCCTTTCCCCTGTTAATGCGCCTGATCTCTAGTTTTCTCACTAACCCTTTTGGGGGAACGTGAAAGTTTCCCTTGCAGTCCAAAAAGATGAAATTAAACCCAAACCCCCTCCCCTTGTTTTTCTTCTTTTTTTTATCAAAAAACTCCAGAAGGTTTGGGGACACAGGTTTTTCCCTTTCCGAGAACCCGTGCGGGTTTGGGCTTTTTAACTCCGTTCCTTTCCGGGTGTTTCCACCACTCTCCTCCTGATAATTTTCTCCAAAATTTTTTGCATACATACATTTCAATGACAAAGGTCTATATTTAGTGCCTCTTTTCGTCCCCTTTTTGGGGGGAAAAGGGGGGAAAAAAAAACTTTTGCTGTCTTCCATCCCTCAGGAAAATTTTCCCATTTCCGGGGTTTGTTGGGTTGAAGTTTGGGTGTAATTGGTCCACAACTTTATTTTCCCCCTCTCAAAGGACCCAGGGAGAGAATTTTTGTCCGGTCCCATTCCCTTTGGGGTATCGTGCCCAAGCATTTTTCTTCCCTCCCCCTCATCTGTATGTATGTCGTCCAACACTTTTTGGGTGTTTTCCCTTTTTTGGTGTCCCTCTGGCCCTGCCCCCCCAAGAGTTTTTCCTGTCTTATTTGTAAATCCTTCCTTAAATAGTTTTGAGCTCCTCCAACCTTTTGATCTTTTTTCTTGTGAGTTCTCCACCTTTTTTCCTCACCCCTTAAATCCCCTGGTCCTTGACTTTTGTCTTTTTCCAAATGTGGTATACGGGCAGTTTCGGGGGGGAGATTGTTTTTTCCGAGCTTGTCGTTTATACTGTCGCGGGGCCTCCCCCTTTTTGGGCGCATACTCTTTCGGCCTTCAAACAATTTCCCCTTTGTTTTCCCGGGGCCCCTATGCCTCCAAACCTTTCCCCCCTTTCTCTGTTCATTTAGTTTTTGCCTCCCACACCTTCGGGTAAACCAAGGATCGTTTTGGGTCTTCCAAATTATTTTTTTTCCCCTTGGGGAAACAAAACTTCCTTGCCCCCTTTAAATTTTTTCCCAACTTTTTTCCATCATCTGTTTACTGTTTTTCCCCTACCTTTCTTGCCCCAACTAAAACCTCCTGCAGGAATTTTCTCAAAACCTTGAGCCCCCCCTTTTTTTTTTTTGGCCCTGGCCCCCTTCCCTTTTTCCTGTTACCTTCTCCACTTGAAAACTCTACTATAAATCAAAAACTCAGAACCCCCTGATGAAGCCCCAAAAGGGGCCTCTCGTAAGTGTTTCCCCGTTTGTTAAAAGGGCTCGGGGGAACACAAGACCCCTTTCTTGGGGCCCTCGTCCTCCCCTCCTCTCTGGTTGTGCCCCTAAACATGTTGAGGGCATGGGGTTTTCAAGTGTGTGTGGGGGTTTTTGTGTGTTAAAAAGAGAGCGATGGGTGGGTGGGAAAATCTATAGGGAATTTAAAAACACAACTATTTAAATCAATTTTTAAATAAAGTATTTTGGGTGGGTTACAGGAAACCCCCTGAGATTGTTTGTGGGGCTGTACAAAAAAAATACAGACCAGTATTTGCCTCTCGTTTCTTTCAATTGGATGGAAGAAATAACAAAACACTTCGAGTTTTCAGCAAGACAGCCATAAAAGGGGAAAAAGAGGAAGTTATAAAACGAAAAAGGGGACTTTAACACTTGTACGGGGGGCCTAAAATTTTTGGAAAAAGGTTGAAAGTGTTACTGCCTTTTTATGAGGGATGGAAATGGTGGGAATTGATGATGATAGTGTTGGGGGCGATTAAAATGAGATGTGGTGAAAAAACGTTAATAATGAATAAATTTTTGTTGGGGACGTTTGCGTTATGACAGAAAATGCTTTTTATGACAGCAATTTTTTGTATTATGACAGTAATGTTGTGTTAGGACAGCAATGTTTGTATTATGCATTAATGATTGTTTTTATGAGTTGATTTTTTAAGTTATGACAGTGTTTGTTTTTTGAGATAAACAGTAATGTTTTTTTTTGCCCAGTGAGGGTCTGTGAGAAATAGTAATGTTTGTTTTAATGACAGGATGTTTGTGAGTTTGACGGGAATGTTTGGGTTATGACAAAATTTTTTTGTTTTAAATGACAGAAATTTTTTTTTGAGTTTTACAGCAATGGTTTTGTTTTTTTATGATTTTGTTTGTTTGTGTTAGGGACAGTGATGTTTGTAAGATAACATAATTTTTGTTTTAAAGCCAGTAATGTTTGTGTGTGCCGGGAAAGTTTTGTTTAGTGCGATGAAGAGAAAATTATTTTTTAAAAGTGTAAAAGACGGGAGGGGTTTTTGTGTGATGCCCACGTTGTGGGTTTTTAATAAATGGTAGAGACGGGGAAAAATATCATTTTAAAAATTTTCCGAGCCGTTCACCCATCCCCCAGGGGTAGTTGGGGGGAAACCCGCCTAGACGGGTGTCAATAGGGGTAAAATTTAATTACTGAAACCTAGCCTATTTAACCCCCCTTGGGCTAATTATGGCACACAGTTACAATTTAAACTACTAAAATTTATTTAGGCTAAGTTTTTTTAAACGAAAGTAATTACACTAGCTAAAATATTAAACGGGCCCGAAAGGCCACTTTCAGCCTGCCAGTTGAGTCCCCCCGGGGGTAGGCTGGGCGAGGGCAGGCATCACATTTCAGCATTTGAGGGGCGACTACCCCTCCACAAAACCCCTGCGCAGTGAATTTACCTTTTGGGAAATACCTACGCCCCACCGGTAGTATTTGGTAGACAGCAACCCCCGGGAAGTAACAAACCGTCCTCCCCAGAGACTGGGGTTAAAAAAAAAACCGTAACTTTTTTGCTGATGGTGGGTTTGTGGTTTCTTTTTCTTCAAAAACACGCAAAGATAACGGGGATATCTTGCAAACCCCTATTTTCCTTTGGTCACACTTCACAACCCGGCACATGAAATTATTTTATAACATACATCTAGGTTTTTCCCCTTTTTTCTAAATAGCTCTTGTTCTTTTTTATTTCTTCTATTGTCCATGGGGAAAAGGAAAAAAATCTTCCTCCTTTAACCTTTGCGTGTCGAAATGGGGGCGACAAAAAATCCCGGGGGAGCAATGGGCTAGAAAACCCCTTCTCCGGGTATAAAATTTTAACAAAAAAAAGAAAAGAAGAAAAAATTTTAAAAAAACGGGGTTGAAAAAAATGTGCGGGGATGTATGCGGATGACAAAAACAGGGGTTGGCGATGTTAAAAATGAAAAGAAGTTGGTGTCCTGGCCCTAAGCGAAACAAAGCTGAAGGGGGGAGGAAAAGTTTCAGTGGGGGGAAAAAAATGGGGTTAAAAATTTGGGGTATCTGAGAGAGTTAAGCAAAAAGGGGGGAAAGGGTAGGGAGAATGTTAAATGATCGTTATGGAAGGGAAAAAAAAAAGAAAATGGGAAAGTGTAAAATTTAAAAATTATGGGATTAAATAAGGTTTGGAAACGAGAAGTGGGTCATAAAAAGCGTGAAAAGGCCCCGGAGAAAGAGGAATGCAGAGGAAAAAGGGGAGAATTTTGGGAGTGTTTTAAATGAATGTATAGGGGGCCCCTTTTAAACCCAAATGAGAGAGTTTTGTGGTTTGGGGGCTTTTAAGCCAAAATAGGAGGAAAAATTTTAGAGGGGTGTGGGAGGTAAGTTGGGGTGCCGGTGTTAAAAGATAATGGGGGGCCCTTTATTGAAATTTGTTTTGAAAGGGGTTTTTGTTTTTAGGGAAAACAATTTTAAGGAAAAAAAAAGGATAAATAAGTATACACGTATGTGTAGGGGGAAATGACAGTATTTTTTGTTGGGTTTTGTATTGGTAGATAAAAGACGGGTTTGGAAAACTTTAGGAAAGTACAAGTTTATTTGAGGGGGCCCCAGATATACAGATCACTTTCTGTTGTAGTACCCGAGGTAAAAGGTAGATTGGGGTACAAAAAGGGGAATAGAAGATCAGGGAAGAGAAGGGGGGAAGGGGTTTTTAAAAATAAAAGAGGGGGGGCAGTTAGGGGAAATATAAACAGCTATTGGAGGTTTGATGGCTAATGGAAACATAGGCAATGGGGGCGAAAAGGTATGGGGAGGGTTTTAAAAAAAGTGGGGTTAGGGTTTTGGGAGAAGTTTTTTGGTTACAAAAGGGGGGTGCAGGAGGGAAAAGGGCCCATTGGGGGGAATGATGATTAAAGAGAGTATAAGGGGGAAAAAAGTTAGCATATGAGAAATTTTTTTCCCAAATAGAAATGATGCAAGGAGGAAGAGTAAATGGGGAAAAAGAGAGAAGTTAAAAAAAGATTTTGAAGCAATGTAAAAAGGACAAATGAAGAGTGGGGAGATGTTTCAACAAATTTTTTTGAAAAAAAGGGAAAAAGGGTTTTTGGGTAGATTAAAAATTAAAAAGCCCAAGAACAAATGGATTTTTCGTTTAAAAAAAAGGAAGGGGATTATTAAATGGGGAAAAGGGGAGAGGATTGGGGGAAAATGGAAAGGGAAAATTTTGGGGGAAATGGGTTTAAAAGTTGATGAAAATAGGAAGCTGTGATTTTTGTGTATAGGGGGAGGAGGGGAAAAACATTTTAGGAGTGAGGGAAAAAAGCCCGTTTTGGGGTGGGGGAAAATTCTTTAGGATAGGTAAAATGAAAAAGGGGGTAAGGCAGCCGGGGTTGAAAGGGATAAAGTAGAAATGTTTAAAAAACAGGTGGGGGGAAAAGTTTTTGGAGTGGGTTTTTTTCAAAAATTTTTTAATAAAAGTATGGAAAAAGGGGTTTAAGGGGACCTAGGGATTGGGGAGAGAGAAGCAAAAATTTTTTTTTGTATAAAGGCCCAAAGGGGGGTTAAAAAAGAGGCAAAAATTATAGGGGGGTAACTGTTGAGTGTACTGGTAAAGTGAAAGGTAGAGGGGGTAATGAAAGAATTAAAAATAAGACGGGGGAATAGGAAAGGGGGGAATGAAAAAAAAGGAGGCTTTAGGAAAAGGGAGGGGGGTGTGGACCAGGTTTTTTACCCAAATTTAAAATAAAGTGAACGATTTAAAATAAGGAAAAAGGTCTTTTTGGCATTTTTGGATTTTGGGAAAGGGGGTTCCCACGGGTGGATAGGGGGGGGAATGTGGGGGAAATTTTAAGGGGTATGGGGTGGAGGTAGGGTTTTGAAAGCAGTGGGGAAAGTTTTTACGGGATAGTAGGCTCAAGGGTTTGGGGGTATGTAGGGGAAAAAGGGGAAAATTTTTTTCCCAAAAAAGTAGGCCTTAGAAAGGGGGTTTTGATTTCACCGTGGTTGTTTTTTTAAAATTTTTTATAGATGGGGTTTTAAGGGGAAGTAAATGCGGGGTCTTTGGGAAGAGGCGTGGAGTTAAAAAAAATAAAAAATCCCAAAACAAAGTGGGATTGTCCAGCTGCTTTTTTGCCATGACACTGTGCTCTTGGGAGATTTGAAGAGAATTGAGAGAATTTGGGGGATGGGAATTTTTGGTTTGGGTTTTAAAAAAAAAAATTAAAGGTGAAACAGGAAAAGTAAGGGTTTGAGGGTAACAAAAAAAATTTGGGGATGAAAGATTGAAAAATCAGATTGGGGGAGAGGGGTATGGGGAGGTGAAATAATTTAGATATTTGGGAGTGGACGTTCCGCCCGGGTGGGTCCCTTTTAAAGATGAGGTGAATCATAATTGATGAGGGAAAAAAAAAGTGAGTGGGCACTTGGAGTTTTTGGAGACAAAGACTTTGCCTTTGGGGGCAAAGAGGGGAATGTAAGAGAGTATAAAATTTTTTCCCCCGCTTTTTATAAGGGTGTGAAGCGTGGGGGTGAATGTTTGCAGCGGGAAAGGTTTAGGCAGTGGAATGTCTGTCTGAGGGGGAATGGTGGTGTAATATAATGCAGAAATTCGGGAGGGTTTGGGGGGGAAATTAGGAGGGGGTGGGGATTACCAAAAATGTTGGTTCCCGAGGGGTGAGGAAGGTTTTTGAGGTTTGGTTTGGGCAAGAAGAGGAATGGGGGCGAAACAAATTGCTTCCCAAAGGGTTTTTCAGTCTGTAGGGAAGGAAGGGGGGTGGGGTTTTGGGGCCCAGGAAGGGGTTTGGGGGGAGGGGGGAAAGGATTTTTTTTGTGGAGGGGGGCCCCCTTGGGCTTTCCCCAGGCATGCGTGGGGGGTGTTTTGGGTTTGGGTGTATGGAACAAATTTTTTTTTTGGTTTTTTTTTAATTTTTTAAGGCTGTTTGGGGTGGGACAAAGGAAAAATTTTTGGGGGAAATTTAAAAAAAGGGGAGGCCGGGGCTTGATCCTGGGGATGGGAAAAAACAGTGCCCCCTCTGAAGGAGGGGGGTTAATGTTTTCAGTTTAAAAAAATGTAGTGTAAAGCAACCCCTTTGGCAAGACCGGGATGGAGTGAATGAGGGGGAAAAATTTTTTTTTTTCGGGGCCCCCCTCTTTGGGGGAATTTGGCCCGGGGGTTTTATAATAAAAAAAAAAACACCCCCCGAGCGAAACTCGCTAGATGGACCAGGGAATTTTCCTGATTTTGCAGGGATTTCTCAATTTCCCCCCTTGGGATTTCCCCTTCCCCCGTAAGTACTCCCAGTCCCCGAATTTATTAAGGGGTGCACAGGCTAGGGGTCCCCCCCCGGGCCAGATATTACCACAGCGCGTTTTATACGCCACACTGCCCCCTCGTGGGAATGGAATGAGTACCTACTGTTTCAGGGGCTAGGGGGACGCGGCAGGCCCCAGGGTTTTTTTTTCATACTGGAAAAAGGGGGCAACTAAAAAAACCATCGTGAAATCCGCACCCCAAACCCTTTTTTACACTAGATGAATGTGGGGATGAAAGTCTAAGTGTGACAGTTGTGTGATGACGCAATTGTCCCGATTGGGAGTGATAATTTTGAAAGTAATTTAAATTTCGGGATGAGTGAAGAAATGTGTGTGACAGGGATATTGTCTGAAGGCAGTGATAAATTTTGAGAGTAAAATTTCGGATGGGATGACTGTGTGATGACAAGAAGATTGGTCTGATTGACGGATAATTATGATGAGGAAAAATTACGTGAAAGAGGGGATTTATGTTTATGTAATGTGATTTTCTGATTGACAGAGGGTAATTATGATGAGTTAAAAATTACGTGATGAGTGATGGGCGTGTGATGCCCGAAGATTGTCGTTGACAGAGAAAAAAAAGATGAAAATAATTACGGATGAGTGAAGACTGTGTGATGACAGTGATGATTGTCTGGGTTGACCGTGAAAATTTGGGTGAGTTAAAATTACGTTTATAGTGAAGGGCTGTGTGACGACAGTGATGAGGTAATGAATTTTGAAAATTCTTTTTCTTGTAAACATAAAAAAAATAAATTTAAATTTTGGAAAAGTAAAAGGGGGGCAATAAAAGATAAGGGGAAAAAAAGTCCTTTAAAGTTGACCTGATGTTGGAAAAAAACTAAATGGGATCCCGGGGGAAAAAAGGTTTCACAAAAAATATATTTTAAAGAAATTAAATAAACATTAGGTAACCCAAATATAAATTTTTGTACTCTAAAAAAAAAATTAGTGTACTCTAAATATACATTAGTGTACTCTAAATATACATTATTTTACCTTTAAAAAAACATTAGTGTACTCTAAATATACCTTTTGTGTACCCCTAAAAATACCCTTAATGTACTCTAAAAATACATTAGTGTACCTTTAAAAATACTTAGTGTCCCTAAATATCATTTGTGTACTCAAATATACATTAATGTACTCTAAAATACATTTAAAGTACTCTAAAAAACATTAAAGTACTCCCCCCCAAATATACATTTTGTTACTCTAAATATTCCTTTTTGTACTCTAAATAACCTTAAAAAAACTTCCCAAATATACATTAATGTACTCTAAATACAATTAAAGTACTTAAAAAAAACATTAGATGTACTTAAATTACATTAAAGTACTCTAAAAATACATTTAATTTTACTCTAAATTTTAAAATTTTGTGGTACCAAAAATACATTAAAAAAACTCTAAATATCCCTTTAAAGTACTTAAATACATTTAAAGTACTCTTAAAAATACATTAGTACCTAAATATACATTAAAGAAATTAAAATTTTAAAATTTTAAAGTATTTAAATATACCTTATTGGGACCTAAAAATTTCATTAATGAAAATAAATTAAAATTAAAAGTACTCTAAATCCCTTAATTTTACTCAAAATTTTAAAAATTAGGTACTCTAAATATACATTAGTGTACTCTAAATATAATTAATGTACTCAAATAAACATTAATGTACTCAAATACATTAAAAGTAAATCTTTAAAAATTTCCCTTTTGTGTACTCTAAAAATACAAATTTAAATTTTCTCTAAATATACATTTTAAAGTACTCTAAAATACATTAATGTACCTAAATATACATTAAAGTACTTAAATAAAAACATTAATGTACTCTAAAACATTAATGTACCTAAATATACATTAGTGTACTCAAAAAATACATTAATGGAAATCTAAAAAACTTTTAAAGTACTCTAAAAAACATTAAGGACCTAAATACTTTAAAAGTACTCTAAAAATACATTAGTTAAAATCTAAATAAACATTTTAAAGTACTCTAAAAAATCCCTTAATGTACCTAAATAAAAAATTAATGTACTCTAAATATACATTTTTAAAGTACTTAAATATAAAATTAATGTACCTAAATATAAATTAATTTTACTCTAAATATACATTAATGTACTCTAAATATACATTAATGTACTCTAAATATACATTAATGTACTCTAAATATACATTAAATACTTTGTTCATTTTATTTCCCTATGTTAATTACATTTTTGTATTTGATTGTATCTTCTCAGCCGTGTTAATTAACATGGTTAATCTGACCTTGATAAATATTGTGGGAAGAAATGTTCCACTGTTGTCAGGAGAAATGTTCCGGTGTTGTCAGGAGAAATGTTCAGTGTTGTCAGGAGAAATGTTCCAGTGTTGTCAGGAGAAATGTTCCAGTGTTGTCAGGAGAAATGTTCTGGTGTTGTCAGGAGAAATGTTCCAGTGTTGTCAGGAGAAATGTTCTGGTGTTGTCAGGAGAAATGTTCCAGTGTTGTCAGGAGAAATGTTCCAGTGTTGTCAGGAGAAATGTTCCAGTGCTGTCAGGAGAAATGTTCCAGTGTTGTCAGGAGAAATGTTCCAGTGCTGTCAGGAAATATGTTCCAGTGTTGTCAGGAGAAATGTTCCGGTGTTGTCAGGAGAAATGTTCCGGTGTTGTCAGGAGAAATGTTCTGGTGTTGTCAGGAGAAATGTTCCAGTGTTGTCAGGAGAAATGTTCCAGTGCTGTCAGGAGAAATGTTCCAGTGTTGTCAGGAGAAATGTTCCGGTGTTGTCAGGAGAAATGTTCCAGTGTTGTCAGGAGAAATGTTCCAGTGTTGTCAGGAGAAATGTTCCGGTGTTGTCAGGAGAAATGTTACAGTGTTGTCAGGAGAAATGTTCCAGTGTTGTCAGGAGAAATGTTCGGTGTTGTCAGGAGAAATGTTCCAGTGTTGTCAGGAGAAATGTTCCAGTTGTTGTCAGGAGAAATGTTCCGGTGTTGTCAGGAGAAATGTTCAGGTGTTGTCAGGAGAAATGTTCCAATGTTGTCAGGAGAAATGTTCCAGTGTTGTCAGAAGTGTTCCAATGTTGTCAGGAGAAAAATGAAAGTTAAGACACATGTGCAACATCTGGATATCTTTATTGTAGACGTTTCGCCATCCAGTGGCTTTATCAATACAGATTCTAGGAATAATAGGAAGACAGTAGAACTATATACAAAAGATGAGGTAATCAGTCCCTCAACCTTGGAGTTAGTGTTCACAGCATCGTGGTGGAGGAGAATCTGAAGCAAAGGCAAGAAGACTGGCGGTTATATAGGCGTCAGTGGATAAGGACGGGCAGCAGACGAGGGCATAGTCAGTGGTAGGCGGGATTCCCCAGTGGAAGTAGGTCCTTCCCAAAGAGATGGGTTAGTTGCAGCAGCCGTGAAGAAGGTCTTGTAGATGTCCTCTGAACCAAGATTCCATGATGTTGCAGTGTCTGACAAGTTGTGCAAGAAAGGTATAAAATGCCGACAATATTGTCGGTATTTTATACCTTTCTTGCACAAGTTGTCAGGAGAAATTTTTCATTTTCTTCTGACAAACCAAATATGAACATTACACAGAGACCCACATAAAGGATCATTATGACAACGAAATATGGATCCCAGGTTATAACCTATTCTGATGCGACAGACTAAACAAGCAACAAGGGCGGGTTGGCCTGTATGTCACAGTCGCTCGTTTGCACAGAATTACTAAACACTTCAAATGATGTAGTTGAAGTTTTGGCAGTATTACAACCCAGGAGTCCAAATGGCCTGTTATCCTGAGTGTAAAGGGAGCAAAATAAACACAGCAGAAAACTTTTGACTTACATTATCCTTCACAAATTTAGAACAGTAGTATGTACACTATATACACTATGTACAACAATAGGTACTAGTGCACTCCACGGTAAGCAAGGCAGAATAGAAGTCACTAGAGAGCAGACCGTGCTTCAACCAGCTCTAGAATGTAAAGTAAAAGGACACAAGTGCAACTAATGTGACATTTTATTGTTGCAACGTTTCGCTCTCCAGGAGCTTTGTCAAGCCGATACAAACAGTATATGGACACAGAGGGTATATAAAGGCTCAGAGTGAGGTGAAATACTAGTGAGGTACCATTTCGATGTTCACTAGTGGTAGTAGTAGTAGTAGTAGTAGTAGTGACAAAAGTTGTAGTAACAATATAATATGGTAGAGCAATTAATTCGTACATGAGTAAAAGGATATAAAAGCTATTACTTGGGTAACATAAAAATAGGTTGGACAAATATAAACTGGAATGAGGCAGGTTGTTTCAGTGTTCACTCTCTGTGCTTTGTGTAGTATAACAGGAGAGACTGTGTGATGGCAGGGTTTACTGTTTTCAGGAGGATTCTTGCTAAGACTTCGGAGATGGTGAAGCTGCCGTTGTTTTGTTTAATTGTATTCGAAACAGCGATCAGTGCTGATTCGAGGCACTTGCGTCTGCGGAAATTAGTTTCTTTGATCACTAATTGGGCGTCTCTGAATTTCATGAGATAATTGGTGGAATTTCGGTGTTGTACACAGGCGTTGTAAAAGTTATCGTTCCTACATGCGTAAATGTGTTCATTGAGGCGGGTGTCGAAGTTTCTTGCTGTTTCACCTACATAAATCTTGTCACAGCCTCCACAGGATATAGTGTAAACTCCTGCGTTAACTGGTTCGTGGTGCTTGGATTTTGTCCTGGTTAGATCCTTTATTGAAGTGCTAGAAGCGATGGCGACTCTGGTGTTAGCTTGTGAAAGTACTTTAGAAACGTTCAGTGCAACCTGGCTGTTGGGAAGAATTATAACTTTGTTGGGAGTGGTGTTGGTGCGTGGAGAATTAATGATCTGAAGAGCTCTTGCACTCTTTGATGAAAAAGGAAGGAAAATGTAACTTAGTGAAGGTTTGGTGAATGTATGTACATTCCTCGTCAAGAAACTCAGGACTACAAATTCGGTATGCTCTTAGGAAAAACCCGATGATGATGCCTCTTTTGGTCTTGGTATCTTGACTGGAATAGAAGTGTGTGAGATCATTTTTATTGGTGGGTTTCCGATAAACTTGAAATCTTAGGTTGTTGTCTACTTTGTGAATGAGGACGTCGAGGAAATGTAGCTTGTCATTGGACTCTTCTAGTGTAAACTGGATCGCCGGTTCAACTGCGTTGAGCCTTGCCTGAAGATTCCGTACATCAAAACGTTTGGGAGTTATTACGAGGACGTCGTCAGTAAGTAAGTTTATTCAGGTATACACAAATACAGTTACATAGAATTATCATACATAGCAGCATATGTGTAGAGAACCTAGGATAACCCAAAAAAAAGTCAGACAGAATGACTTATTTCCATTGGGGTCCACGTAACGTAACCAAATGACGCTTGAAGGGATGATGTTTGCGAAGTGTTCGGACTCTAGGTGTTCCATATATAAGTTGGCTAGGACGGCACTGATGGGGGACCCCCATTCCCATGCCGTAGGTTTGTTTGTATAGCTTGTTATTGAAAGAAAACAGTTGAAATTAACACAGAGTTCAATCAAGTCAACAAAATCTCCTGGAGGTAGCGGAGGATTAAGGTCCTGATTGACTTTACGTCGTAGAACCTCGATGGCTTTTGTGGTAGGTACTTTTGTGAAGAGGGAAGTCACATCCAAACTGCTTAGTTTCTTGTTATGGATGGAGAGGTTACGGATGCGGTTGAGAAGGTCGCCTGAGTGTTTAAGATGAGCGGGGCTGATGGTCCCCAGAAGGCAGGAAAGATGTTTGGCATGAACTCCGGCTAGTTTGTGTGGAGCACTGCCTATACCTGACGTGATGGGTCTGAGAGGAATATTGTGTTTATGGGTCTTAGGTAAACCATACATGCGTGCTGGTTTAGGGTTGCTTGGTAACAGGTACAGAAGTTTCTTCCCTTCTCTAGTGCGTTTGAGTATTTGTTTGGTTTTATATAGAAAATCTTTGGTGAGTGTCTCCCACTGTTGAGTACTGATGGGTTCGTATGTAGACTGATCATTCAAAAGGTCCATAATTTTAGTGTTGTAGTCACTGGTGTTAAGTATGACGACTCCACCTCCTTTGTCGGCGGTGGTGACGATAATGTTGGGGTCGTTGGCGAGGTCCTTAAGGGCAGTGATGTATCGTCTAGGAAGATTAGAAGAAAAAGGTTCACATAAAGCTGCAGTGAGAAGGCCTTGTATATAACCCTTCTGGAAGTTGCTGTCACTGTGTCTATGGTTCCTGGTAACTAGATTGAGTTGATAGTTAGGTTTGCGTATGTTGGTGGTAAATTTGAGTCCCAGACTCAGTGCTTGTTTCTCGTAGTCAGTTAAGGTGCGTGACGATAAGTTGTTTATCAGGGATTAGCGTCCCATTTCCTTCCATCGACTGTTAGTGCAGAGGTACTGAAGTTTGCGATTGAGTTTGATCTTCTGTTGGAGGTTGGCTGTGGTGACTGTGCTGAGAATATGCTCAGCAGTGTGTTGGTCAATCTGAAGATTGGCCCTCATATTCTTTGCAGTTTCAAAGGTTTCTTTAGCGATGTTAGAAAGTTCTTCGGCACATTCAGTTAAGTAAGCTTGGGTAGCTGGAGAAAAGGGGGTGCTTGGAGTTGGAGAGTTTTGCGGGAGTAGACTTAGGAATCACCTTCTCTGCCAGGCAATCTTGTAGGAAGTAGTGTCTGTTGCAGACAGGAGAGTGGTACCCACATAACCTCTGCGATTGCCAAAACCATCTTATTGGCTGGAACCTGGGTACTAGTTGAACGACGGGGCCCCATCGTCAACTCTCAGTCACCTGGTTCGCTGGTTGGGGGAGATAGCCTGTAAATGAGAGTGTGTACATGCGCCGAATAAAGGTTACATACTCTTTGCATGCCACAGGCAGTAAAAATCGAAAACCAAAACCTTGTCATTGTGGTAGTATACAAGCCTCCAGATGCAACTTCCCAGCAATTCCAGGAGCAGCTTGAGAAAATTGACCACTGTCTGGAAAATCTCCCAACTCCTGCCCCAAACATCTTACTACTTGCAGATTTCAACCTGAGACACCTAAAATGGAGGAGTATAGCAAACAATGTTTTAGCAGAGATCACCCCAGGAGGCAGCTCTGATGAAAATTCTCACTCACACGAACTTTTGAGGCCGTTGATCAGGATAAAGAATTCGATATTGTTTATTTAGATTTTAGTAAGGCTTTTGATTGAGTACCACATCAGAGACTGTTGAAGAAAGTAGCTGCTCATGGCATTGGGGGAAAAATGCTGTCATGGATCGAGTCATGGCTCACTAATAAGAAGCAGAGAGTGTGCATAAATGGGGTTAAATCTGAGTGGGGATCTGTAACAAGTGGCGTTCCGCAGGAATCAGTTTTAGGCCCAGTGTTGTTTATAATATATATAAACGACCTTGACGAGGGAATTACTAGTGATATAAGCAAATTTGCTGATGACACGAAGATAGGTAGGATAATCGATTCAGACGTTGATGTCTCACAACTTCAGGAGGATTTAGACAAACTCAATTTGTGGTCAGAAAAGTGGCAGATGCAGTTCAATGTAGATAAATGTAAAGTTCTAAAGCTAGAAAATGTCCAAAACCCTAGCACCTACCAGCATAATAATGTTGAACTTAGCCGTATAGAATGCGAGAAAGATTTGGGGTTTATGGTAAACGGCAACCTTAAAACAAGACAGCAGTGCCTAAGCGTGCTTAATAAGGCAAATAGATTATTGGGATTTATATCAAGAAGTGTAAGTAACAAAAGTCCAGAGGTTATATTGCAGCTTTATACATCATTAGTAAGGCCTCACCTAGATTATGCAGCTCAGTTCTGGTCTCCATATTACAGAATGGACATAAATTCGTTAGAAAACATTCAGCGTAGAATGACTAAATTAATACATAGCATTAGAAATCTTTCTTATGAAGAAAGATTAAAGACACTTAAATTACATTCACTTGTTAGACGAAGAATGAGGGGAGACCTGATCGAAGTGTATAAGTGGAAGATGGGTATTAATAAGGGGGATATTAGCAAGGTCTTGAGGATAGCTCTCCAAGAGAGAACCCGCAGTAATGGATTCAAATTAGACAAGTTTAGATTTAGAAGGGATGTAGGAAAGTATTGGTTTGGAAATAGGGTAGTTGATGAGTGGAACAGTCTACCTAGTTGGGTTATTAAGAACATAACATAAGAAAGGAGGATCACTGCAGCAGGCCTGTTGGCCCATGCTCGGCAGGTCCTTTACAATTCATCCCACTAACGAAACATTTTCCCAACCCAATCCTCAATGCTACCCAAGAAATAAGCTCTGATAACTCTATCCACTCATTTGCAAGTCCCACTCAAATCCAACTCCTCTCACTCGTATATTTATCCAACCTAAATTTGAAACTACCCAAAGTCCTAGCCTCAATAACCCAACTAGGTAGACTGTTCCACTCATCAACTACCCTATTTCCAAACCAATACTTTCCTATTTCCTATGTCCTTTCTAAATCTAAACTTAAGAACATAAGAATGGAGGAACACTGCAGAAGGCCTACTGGCCCATACAAGGCAGGTCCTTATCAAAACTACCTCTACCCAAAGCTACCCATGAATTAACTACCGTACCCAATGACACTAATCAAACCCAGCACCTCCCACTCGTATATTTGTCCAATCTCTTCTTAAAGCTACCCAAAGTCCTAGCCTCTATCACCCCACTGGGAAGATTGTTCCACGCATCCCCAACTCTGTTAGAAAATCAGTACTTACCTATGTCCTTTCTAAATCTAAATTTATCCAACTTAAATCCATTATTTCTTGTTCTTACCTGGTTCGACACCCTCAATATATTATTAATATCTCCTTTGTTTATGCCCGTCGTCCACTTATACACCTCAGTGATATCTCCTCTCATTCTACGCCTCTCCAGAGAGTGAAGATTTAAGGCTTTAAGTCTATCTTCATACGGGAGGTTCCTTACACAGTAAATCATTTGTCATTCTTCTCTGTATGTTCTCCAATGAGTCTATATCCATTCTGTAATAAGGGGACCAAAACTGAGCAGCATAATCTAAATGAGGCCTCACTAGTGATGTATAGAGCTGTAAAATAGCTTTTTGGCTTCTGTTACTTATACTTCTTGAGATAAATCCAAGTAATCTGTTGGCCTTGTTGCGCACACTTAGGCACTGCTGTCTTGGCTTTAGGTTTCTGCTCACCATGGCTCCCAAGTCTTTTTCACACTGTATGATCAAGCTCTACTTCACCTAGTTTATAACTTCGAGGGTTATTTTCATTACCAAGGACTAGTACCTTACACTTATCCACATTGAACTTCATCTGCCATTTTTCAGACCAAGACATTAATTTGTCTAAATCCTCCTGCAGTTCATTGCTATCCTCCTCAGAATGAATCATACGGCCTATCTTTGTATCATCAGCAAACTTGCTCATATCACTCGTAATCCCATCATCAAGTTCATTAATGTAAATTATGAACAAGATTTAAATCCATTACTGCGGGTTCTCTCTTGGAGAGATATCCTCAAGACCTTATTTATATCCCCTTTATTTATACCCATCTTCCACTTATACACTTCGATCAGGTCTCCCCTCATTCTTCGTCTAACAAGTGAATGTAATTTAAGGGTCTTCAATCTTTCTTCATAAGGAAGATTTCTAATGCTATGTATTAATTTAGTCATTCTACGCTGAATGTTTTCTAACGAATTTAAGGACCCCAATGGAAATAAGTTAGACAGTCCTCGATGACGCACTGACTTTCTTGGGTTATCCTGGGTGGCTAACCCTCCGGGGTTAAAAATCCGAACGAAATCTTATCTTATCTTATCTTATCTTCATTCTGTAATATGGAGACCAGAACTGAGCTGCATAATCTAGGTGAGGCCTTACTAATGATGTATAAAGCTGCAGTATGACCTCTGGACTTCTGTTGCTTACACTTCTTGATATAAATCCCAATAATCTATTTGCCTTATTACGTACGCTTAAGCATTGCTGTCTTGGTTTAAGGTTGCTGCTTACCATAACCCCCAAATCCTTTTCGCATTCTGTACTGCTAATTTCAACATTATTAAGCCGGTAGGTGCTAGGGTTATGAACT